>JARHVA010004071.1:290000-337500 GCA_037957365.1 Torreya grandis
CTTAAAAAATGAGGAATTTGAATGCCCAAGACAAATTTTGAAAAGGGAAGAGACAATTTTGGTCTGTATGACCAAAACAGTTCAAATGTTGTCCCAAAAATGAGTGATATTTTTTGGGGGACAACAGCTGACTCTAGATAGAGACTTCTATCAATTGTAAAAAGAATTAAAGGGAGTAGAATCCAGAATCTCTAGTGTCTTCATGTGTACCATTGGGCTATAGAGTCATGCTACCCAAAAATGAAAGGCATAAAAAAGGAAACAAACAAAATAAAATAGAATTAAAAACTATACAAATATACATATGTACATATACAATGATCGAATACTTCAAGAGTTGAAGTGTTTCAAATGCTATCCATTGTGAAAAGAGTGTGCCATCTTGATATTTTATCAAAAATATATTTTCACCATTGTGCTGATGAATTATAAATGGGCCTCTCTAAAGGGAGTCAAACTTTCCATGCATCCATTTTGGTTCTCTCATTTTGTCCCACAATAGAACTTGATCCCTGATCTAGAAATCATGATTTTTGGCCTTTTGGTCAAAGAGTTTTTTTACCAAACTTTGATGAGTAGAAATTCCATCTACCACCATGGTTCTCTGTTCATCCAGATCTATCAGGCACATGATTCTCTTATCAAGAGATCTTTCATATGTCTGATCTATAATTGCCTTAGACAATTTCAAGGCTGGCAATTCTAACGTGATTGGTATCTCAGCATTGATACCATAAAGAAGTTGAAAAGGAGACATACCAATTTCTCTCTTTGGTGTGATTTTGTCTACCCATAGAGCATCAACCAATGCTTTATGCCATATCTTTTGATTGTCATTTGCTAGCTTCTTGATGATAGTTCCTAGGTTCTTATTGTTGGATTCAGCTTGTCCATTCTCTTGTGGAAAATAATCAGAAGAGTGGGAGAGTGTAATTTCATAATGAAAAAAAAATTGTGTAATTCCTGGGAGGTGAAACAAGCTGCATTGTCAGTAACAATTTTGGTTCGAACTCAAAACCTAGAAATGATATTCTCTTTGAGGAAGTTGCATACAACTTCTAAAGTAGCATGCTTAGTTGGGATTGCTTCTACCGACTTGGTGAAATAATCAGTTGTTGTAAAGACATAATATTGTCTAGCACTTGAAGATGGGTTTATAGTCCCAATAAAATCAATCCCCCATTGCTGGAAAGGTTCTTTTATGATCACTGGCTTGAGAGGCAGAGATGCTAATTTAGGTCTTCCAATAAATTGCTGGAAGAGTTCACATTTTCTCACCCACTTATATGCATCTTGGAAAAGAGTTGGCCATTAATACCTGGCTCACATAATCTTGTGAGTAGTCACAAGAGCAAAAAAATGGCTTTCATAGGCTAGATTATGGAAAGATTTCAAAATTTGGCTTTGTTGCTCTTTGTCTACACAGTGAAGGAATACAACAAAGGACAAAATTGGCAGCTTTCAACTTGATAGTCCACCTTTCTTTATAAGACAAATGAGTAAGACATTCACCACAGGTAAGGAAATGAACAATACCTAAATACCACTCATTGGTAGTGAAGACAAAAAGGACTGTTGGTGTCTCTTCCACTTTAACTTCTTCATGCTATGTATCTTCTAGCTTGTTGTCAGCAATTAATTGGCATAGGCCTATACCCTTGACCAACTTTGTTGGATTGATCTCTAGATCAAACTCATAGATATTTGTAATTCAATTGCCTCTTTTTGTGCTAAACACCTACTAAGTTAATATATACTTGACTTTAGTGTCAAGAACTATGGCTGTAGTGTGTGAATTTAGAATATAGAAGCAGAAGTGTTTGACTATTTTCACCAATGCATAATCATGATTTTCTACATTTGAATACTTCATCTCATGGCTTTTGAGAGGGAAACACATGAAAGAGATAGGAGATTCCATACCTTCTTTGTCTTGTTGAACAAAAATTTCTAAAAGTGTGTGTTCAGAAGCATAGCTATATATGATAAAATCTTTGTTGTAATATAGACAAACCAAGGTAGGGGCATGAGCAATGGTAGTCTTGATATCCTAAAATGCTGACTTTCCCTCTTTATTCTAGTTGAAGGTGGTCTTCCCTTTCATCATGTTCATAATGTGTCTATTTCTCTCAGCAAATTCAAAGATGAACCTCTGTGAGAAATTCACCTTTCCAAAGAAAGAGTGAACAACATTTTTACTTGTAGGCAAATTAAGCTCTTGAATAGACTTGACTCTATTTGAGTCAATCTTTATGCCTTATTTAGACATAATGTGTCCAAAGAGTTTTAGTTTAGTAACTCAAAAAATATACTTCTTAGGATTCAAGGAAATACCATTCTAGCGGTAGCGCTCTAACACTTGTTCTAAGTGGTGTGCATGATCATATCAATGATTTGAAAAGACAGTCAAGTCATCAAAGTATACCACTATGAATTTTCCTATCTTATCTTTGAAAACCAAGTTCATTTCTCTCTAAAAGGTAGCACCAACATTTATCAAGCCAAAAGGCATTCTTTTATATGTAAATATACCCCAAGGTGTGGTGAGTGTAGTCTTATGTTGGCCTGCTTTACCAACTTTAACTTGATTATATCCTGAGAAGCCATCCAGCATTGATAACACTTGAAACACTTGATCCATAATTGGCAAAGGATAATTATCTTTCAAAGATGACTGATTCAAATTCCTAAAATCTACACAAATACAAATTTTGCCAATCTTCTTCCTTACAGGCACTATGTTTGCAATCTGTGTGGAATGATGGATTGGGAAGATGATTCTAGCATTTAACATTTTTTGTATCTCAAATAGAATAGTACTTGATATTTTTAGATTGTATTGTCTATATTTTTACTTATAGGGTATTGAGTCAGCTTTGAGAGGAATGTCATGGCAGATTTCATCAGGTCTAAGAGACTTCAGGTCTTCATAAGAATATGCTAAGACATCCATGTATTGACAGAGTAAACTGATGAACTTGAATTTTTCTTCAAGGGTGTAGCATTTACCAATGTTAACCATCTTGGAATTTTCTTTAGTAGTCAGATTTACTTCATCAAATCCTTGAGAGAAACTTGAATTTGTTTGCTGTTGTTTGATGAATCTATCATGCTTATCAAATAGCTTCTCAAGAGAAACTAGGCCTTTGAGAATTTTATTTCCTTTCAGCTGTAAGAATTCTTCATTCATACTAGAATTAGATTCAGAGGCTGCTTCATACTTCTCAAATTCACTGCCTTCAAAATGTAGTTGTTTAAAATTGTCTTTTTATTCTAGGCAGGCAATGAGTTGATGATCATCATTGAATACTTACCAATGATCAGCATTGTTAAGAGCACTTGGTCTATAAACTAACTCAATAGTATACCTATATTTTTTGAAATTTGAATGAGGAACTAAGAGAGTTTCTAAAATAGCAAGTGCATCAGCTTTGTCATTAGATTTTCTAGGTATGACAAAAATATTGAAAGCATCAAAGATTTCAATTTGGTCCCAAACCAGGTTGTGATAGTGGCATAATCTTTCATTCTTGGTTTGGTATAAGTTCCTCACTTGACAAACCACTAATTCAACATCCCCTTTGGCATGAAGAAACTTGATACCTTTGTCTTGAGCAGCCTTCAATCCAAGCAACAGAGATTCACATTTAGTTGTATTGTTAGTGTTGCTAAATTGTAATTTGTAAGATGAAGGAAACATATCTCCTTGAAGAGATATCAGAACAATCCCAGCTATTGAACTAGTAGAGGAGCAGCTGCCATCAAATTCTAGAGTCCATATCTCATTAGATACTAATTTTTATTTAGACTTTCCTTCATTACAGAAGGAGGGTCCTTCTTAATCTGTATTACAACCTACTAGTTCTTCTACTTTTTTAGTTGAACTGATTTTTGAGTTGACACTTTTAAGAATTATATTAGATGTTTCATGCATTTCATCTGTAGATAAAAAGTAGTTACCCATACTTGAGGATTCAAAAAGAATTTGAGCTTCAGGGGCTGATGTTTGGGTTACCACGTATTTTGCCTCCTTTTCAGGGAGCAGCCTCTTCATTATGCCTTAAACAGAGATCCTTGGCTCAGACAGGTCCATGCTTAGTTCTCCTGCCACATCTTTACAAAAATTTCATCCAAGCAAAATGCCATAGGATGCTGGGATGTCAGCCACTATGACAGTCATCTTGATTATCTTGTCTGGAAAGCCTGTAAATATAAATTAAACATCTTTGATTTGCCCCAGCAATGGTACTTACTTGTTCTCCATGGAGAAACATCGCCTAAATGTTTTAGTCAATTTGAGGTCAAGAGATTCAACTCCTTTAGCAAGCATGACATTATCAGATGCACCTGAGTTTATAATATAATTACTTAGCTTGTGACCATTTATTAATAGGGAAACATAGAAAAGTGCTATTTTCTTAGGGGCAGCTGGAGGAGCAATGACAAGATTATTTAGAATGGGCATGTTTTTTAGAGAATCAGGAGTTACCTTTTTGGCTTTTTATTCTGCAAGGATGGTTTGGTTCTTGACATATTCGACCAACTTATTCAATTGATCAGGATTGGACTACAAATATTCAAATTGAGATATATGTATTTTTGTCTTTTTGACATGATCAATTATGTCAAATGGCTAAATTGAACTAGGTATAGAGAAAGGTATTTCAACCTTCTGAGTTTTAGGAGTGATGGGAGGAGGGCTGGTTTAAGAAATTGAAGTAGAAGGTGAAGGTGAAATTGATGTTCTTACCTTTTAGGTGATCACCAAATATTTTGACTAGAAAGGTAGAGTGGTTCCATGCTTAGCAATTGTAATTGCTGGTTGAGGTTGTTCCTCTATCTTCTCTTTATCAGCTTGCTAGACTGCTTGGTTTTTGGACCCGTAAACACTGCATATGATCTATCGAAAGCTTCTCCTTTGCTTTTAAGTTCATCCTAGTAGTTCAAGAAACTAATGTGGGAGTCACTAGCTGATTCCTCTTGATTTTCTTCGAGGAGATCAACATCATGTTCTTGATTCAATTCAAGCTAGAAAGAGAACTCTGATTCTACTTCAAGATATCCTATTACTGAATTGGTTGGAGGAGCTTCCAAGGCAAGTTTTCCTTGTGGGGGAGGAAGATGATTTTGTTTTCCTTGATTCCTAGAAACATTGCCCTGATATGACTAATTTGGAAATGTCCTTCTTGGCATATCTATATATGAAGGAGCAGAAGACATTCCTTGAGCCATTTGCTTTTTGAGAGCAAGCAACTCATTTGCCAATTTTGCACCATTGGATCTGTGGTGCTTATAGATGAATATTCAGAAGATGATGAAGGTCTATTTCTATTTAGATCTCTTCTTATCTTCCCTACTAAGATGAAGTCATCTTCTACCTCAGTGGCCAAATGTTGAGCTGTAGCAAGATCTATTTGACAAACACATCTAAAAAAAACTTACTTTAGGTAACTGAGAATTAATGAAGAATTATTTGAGGTTCTCAGTTGTAGGTCAAGCAAATACAAGAATCCTATTCCTCAATTTGTCAAATTTGGCTATGAAATCTCTCATTAGTTCATGAGTCTCTTTCTTCATCTGTGTAAGTTGAGCCAAAAGTGCATGTGCATCTTTTGCAAGTTAGAATCTAGCTTCAAACTTATCTTTGAGAGTATTTCAATCAGTCACTAACCGAGCCTAAAGATGATAAAACCAATATGTAGTAGTACCTTGTAATGTTTGTACAAATAGCCTGATTGATACATCTTCAAATTCTACTCCAATTATGCCACAAGCTATGCTAAAGGCTGCAATGTGTTCATTAGGACGAACTTTCCCATCACCATAGAATTTAGGGAAATTCTTCCTTAAACTACGTGGAAGCTCATGTAGAGGTGGAGTAAGACTGAGATGACCAAAAGCATTACCCCAAGGGCCTTGAACTACCATTATAAGATTATGAAAAGGAGGAATAACAAATCTAAGAGGGGTGATTATTGGCAAAGCTTTATCAACAATAGGAGTTGATATTTCGTTTGGCAATGGAAATCTGACTTTAGTAGGAGGAAAGTTCTTGGTTCGTTGGAGATGAGATGGTGAAGGAAACAAATCAAAATCACTTTGTTGTACTAATTTGAATATAGGGTCAACAATACCTTTAGCCCTTTGGCTTTGTGTATACCTTGAATCTACCAAATTATGAAACAAAAATAGAAAAGAATTAACCTTGCTTCAGTTTGAAGCTTGCGGCTTTGAACTATGCATTCTTTCCTGGTTAGTGTGGAGGTGAATGGTAAGGATATAAATGGATAATGTGTTATGTCCCCAATAGAGTCACCAAAAATAGTTGGTTGAATATTTTGTCGATCAGCGTACTGATAAACAAAATAGGTCTGATCAGCCAAAGTAGGAAGATTGGTCATCCAAATGTGTAGTTTTAGCACATCAAAAGGGGACTAATCTCTCCTCTTATCAAGGGGAGGTTCCCTATATATATATATATATACATACATATATATATATATATATATATATATATATGTATATATATATATATATATGTATATGTATATATATATAGAAAATAATACTCAAGGGTAGGATAAACCATCCATCTCTCTTTTTTTAGAGATGATGCATGCGGATCAAAAGAGAAATCTCAAGGTAAATGACAAAAAGCACCTGTCTTCTTTTAGAAGTACTATTCAGCAAACCACAAGAATATTCCAGGTAGTAATTACAAAATGTAACCAGGGACGTAGTAACCAGCAAATTGAGATGTAGCACAAAGTCTCCACCTAAATTGCCTAAGAGTGAGATACAAAGGACAATGAGGGCACAAAGTCTTCCCAAGGTCCTTTACACAGAAACAAAAAGAAAACACATTAAAGGCAATTATGGGGGCACAAAGTCTCTCCACAGTTGACATCAGGACACCTTCTTAACTATTTTCACTAATCTTGCTTGTTGAATTAAAGAAACATAAAATATATTAAACAAAAAGACATAAGAATAGTTTCCCCAACAACAAAGATATCACAGCACAAAGTCTGAAAAATCACTTGCTTTCTTATTTCAATAACAAAATATGATTAACAATCTTGAGGTCAAAGTCTCAGTAATGCCCTTCAATTTGAGTAGAGTTTCATTTCTGATTGTTAGAGAGAGATCCATTTACAATAAAAGAGAGTCCCTTATATAGCCTCTTCAAAAAGCACTCAAGAACAATAACACATCATGTTACATTAAAATTTGTTAAGAAGACAGGCTGGAATTTAGGGACATCTACCCATTTGTTTTTCTCAATGTAGAGAAACAAGTCACGCTATTGAAAGTTTGCAACTTTCAATGTCCACTTGGTGATTTGATCCTTTTTCATCATTCTTCCTTTTCTAGTTAATTGAATCGGGTCCTTGATTCAATTTAATGCTCTATTCCTTAATCATTTCTTATTGATCTAGACCTTAAAGCCTTTGAATTCATTCAAGACCATAGGTTTAAATCTACAAGGATCAATGACTATTTTATGAGGCTTGAAATTGACATTCATGCACCTGTCAATATGCTTTCAATGGCTAGTTCGTTGTTCTTGAATTTGACATCTTCAGGCACGTCACTCCTTGGTCTTTCTTCAACTTTCCTATTTTGCATCCTCCCAAAGGGAAGGTGACCCTTTGGCTTTGGGAAGTGTCCTTTAATTTAGCAGTCGAGAGTCCCCCACAAGGGCACCTACCCTTCGAGGTCCTTTGGCGGCCTTTTCTTTGGAGTCCTTCAGAACTTTTCTCACAGACAAAAAGACCGCGGACATTTCCCACCGAAAAAATGTCCGCAAATATTTTCCCACAGACAAAAAGTCTATGGATATTTTCCCATGAACAAAAAGTCCACAGAATTATTCTGATTGATTTGTCTTTACCTTTGGAAATTCCTTTGGGCTTTGCTCCCATGGCTTCTTTCCTGAATTCCTTCAAACCTTTTGTCCGAAGGAATTCTTACAGATAATAATTTTGAAGGAATTATGCCTTAGTCTTTTTCAATTGCCTTAAAAAGAAATCCAAAAGAATTTACCTTTGAGGCTTCCTTAAAAATGACCCTTTCGAAGGGTGCTTTTGTTGATCAAGTTCCCTTCGTGAGGGCACTTGTCCTTCGGTAGGCTCTCTTGAACTTTTGCATTGAACTGCTCCTTTGAACCAACCGTTGAACCACACTTTGAACCAAGCCGATGATCCATTTGATTGAACCAAGCTGATGAACCATGTTTTGAACCAAGCGGATGAACCAAGATCTGAACCAACTGAATGAACTGACTGAATGAACTAAAGCATTGAATCAACTGTTGAACCAAGCTTTGGTTCAACGGTTCAATGGTTCATTCCCTTTGATTTGGCTAAGTCCTTTTGATCCTCATTGAACCAAATGCATTGAACCTATTGAACCTTGATGAAGTGCTTAACTCTTGCTGATGACATTGAACCTTTGAACTTGTTGAACCCGTTGAACCAAAATGGTTCAAGGTTCAATGGTTCAATGGTTAGATCCTTGCTTAGATGCTTGCCGATGAAGATTTTTTATTGAACCAAGGCACTAAACCAATCCCAAAAATGACTAAGTGTTGGAAACTGATTCTTTTGATTGAACTTGCCTGTAGAAGGCTTTGAACCTTTAGAAATGAACCTTCATGTAGAGTCCGTAGAAACCAAGTCCATAGTTTTCTCTAACCTTGAAAGAGTCTATAGATATCAGCCTATGAAGCCTATTAAACTTGGCCTGCAGAGTCCATAGATTCAAGCCTGCAGAGTCCATAGATTTTTGAGAAGCTTAAAAAATGAGGAAGTTGAATGCCCAGGACAAATTTTGAAAAGGGAAGAGACAATTTTCATCTATAGGACCAAAATAGTTCAAATGTTGTCCCAAAAATGAGCAATATTTTTTGGGGGACAACATAATGGATACATTACATTTTGAAAACTTTAAAAGAACCAAAGCGTATTTGTTGTAAATTTTAAAGGTTAGTAACAATATTTTTAAATATTATAATATTAAGTGCATGGAGATTATATGCAAAAAAATGAATTTTAGTTGTAGCTTCTATGAAAGACGTTGATGGTAATGTTTAATAAGCTCACTAAACATTCTAAATGAAGAAGTCAATAATAATAAGTATACACTACATAATACAATGGGATTACAACAAACATGGATTCACACACTCTTGCTTTGTAGAGGTCTACACAAACACATGATATATGATAAGAGTAACACTTTCAGTGTACTTAGAAGCATACATACATGATGACCCCATCACAAAGAATAGAGTACATTTAGGAACTTGCAAGCATAAATACATAGGAAATGGTGAATAAAAACACATGAATTAAAAATAGAGCTCAAGATATTAAAGCTTGGAAAATACTAGAGAGGCTCTTATACACCCTACAATGGGAGTACAACAAACATGGATTCACACACTCTTAATCTATGGAAGTCTTTACAAACACATGAAATATGATAAGAGAAACACTTTCAATGTACTTAAAAGGACACATACATGATTACTCCATCACAAATAATAAAATACATTTAAGCACTTGCAAGCATAAATACACATGAAACGGTGAATAAAAACACATGAATTAAAAATAGAGCTCAAGATATTAAATCTTGGAAAATACTAGAGAAGCTCATATACACCCTATTCTACCTTGTTGAACAACTTTCTTCCTCTAAATTCATAGTGCATATGACCCTGCATATAAGAGTTTGTCCTTATGTATAAAAAAACCTTATTATCAGAGACGAAATCCTAGGCGAGCTTAACCTTATGTATAGTGGGCCTATGACAAGGATAAACAGGTCTCGAGAAGCATTCGATATAGGTAAATTAAAAATAGATGTCCTTTTAAAGGATTTATCACAATATTCACTACTTTTCTTTGCATTTTCATCTAAATAATTTATGCAAAGGAGGCTTATGAACACAATGTGAATGTTCTTATCTAAAGCATTTTCCTTTTTCCCCCATACCTATTGTTGTTTTGTATGTTTTGGATTTTGTCTATGTTAATAAGTTATGGATTCAATTTTTTGACATTTATAAAAAACTTTAGGATTTCTTTCCTTGTTTAGCTTATTCAATGTCCACTTGCCCTTCTATGATCACAAATATGAATGACTCTATCATAAATAAGTTAGGGATTCGGTTTTATACAGGGTCATACGCACGTTTTATGCATCCCTAAATATAAATAGCCTACAAATATGAATGACTCTGTGAAGATGATAAAACCTTCTCGAATGGACCTCGACATTTGATTGGTTTACAAAATTTGAAACCCTGACAGAACGGACAAGTGCAAAACATGGGATTAAACACCAACTCCTCCGCTCTTGTTCTAACTGCCTCTGCTTGAGCTATCTCCCTCCACCTTGGATCTAGTAGCGAGAGAATGGTGAATGACATTTGTTTGGCCTTTAGGCTTTACCTAAGGAATGACATGAGATTAATGCTAAGAGGACGTGATTATCAGGGTGTTAGGCATGATATTCTGAGATTGCCATGGAATGATTCGCATGCCACATTGGGTGCATGCCACGTGCAAAGATGAGTGATACCTGTGCAGTAACGATTCGTGGTTGGCATGATGGTGATTGTCGATTGGTAGTGATGGTGGTGGTTACTACAGCGGGGACTGTTGTTTGGCAATCAGAACAAGGACAGATGTAACCAATCAAATTTAACTGTGGTAAGTCATAAGCCGACGAAGACCGACAAAGACCAGCCCTCTGACGACCGACAAAGACAAGCAAGCTGGTAGTTAACACGTGCTGGTTAAGCTCTGCCCCTGAATACAGTGCGAGAGTATTGCTTTCACGGCCTTCCTTAGTATGTCTTGATCGACCCCTTCACAATTACTAAATCAGAGTAAGCACACACTCTGCAGTTGTGGATGGAAATTAAAACCTAGGTGGAAGGTGTCCTGGATTCCGTGTATTGGTTTGTAATCGGTCGAGAGTTAGGTGATCAGACTTTAAAATGGTAAGTTGAGTGTCTGCATGAAATTGTCTTTTCTATAAAAACTTGGATTCAGAAAGTCCAATAGAGTAAAATGAACAAGTCTCGGAGGATCGTATCAATTAAGATTTACATCGAGTCAGAAAGTCCACTAGAAAGATGCAATGTAACGAGAGTGCGACCATTTAATAAAATCGGCATAATAGACTTGCTTTGTTTTCTTGCCTATTCTTGTTAATTTAATTATGTAAATTGAAAAAGTATGTAAATTGTTTATAATTTCGGTTTCCTGAGCTTAATGACGTAGCTCTTGTAGCACTGGATAGACCGAAATAAGTCTCTCATTTTTGTTCAATATTGTAATGAATTAGAAAGAGACATCGTCGCTATGACGTACGAAATTATAAAGAAATAGCGCGTGTATCACTTTGTATAGTTTTCTCTCAACGATGCCTTTCATGTCAAGATCGCGATAAAACGGCAGATTCCAATCCCCTTCTCCGTTTTAGATATATATGGAACATTAATAGCCATATCATTGTTTGTTATAATTTGAATGATGATTCAAGCAAAATAATGAAATTAAAACCCTACCGAGCCACATCCGCTTATCTGCGATTAGGCATTTTATTTCCAATTATTCACGCGTTGAATTGACTAATATATTCGGTAAGTATTGCATTGCACGATATTTTGATTTCCTTGTCGACTACCCAATCTACAGTAGTCAACGAGTTTAAAATTTAGATATAAATAAATGCAATATCTAAGCATGAATCAAGTAACTATCTTTAATGGTCGACCAATTCATACGAATTCTAATAAACAATGAAATCAATAAATACAATATGTTTTAAGAAATGCAACGTTGATAACTACTAGAAACGAGTACGTAACAGAAACGTTGTTTCACACAGCTATTTTCTTTCTAGGCATGACGGCAACAGTACTAGGCGATGATGTCAACTGGAGTGGCCAGTTTGCAAAGTTGGTGAAAAACAAAATGCAGCCGTTGAAGCTTTATTCTGTACCTGTAATTCTCAATATATCTTCGAGTTAAGTCAGTCCTGGTTCTTGTTTTCTTATTTTAAAAATAAATAAATACAATATTTAAATATAAAGCAAATCACTATTCTTACATCACCGACCAAGTGAAATAAAATTTATTAATTTAGAAATGAATAAATTTAATATATAAAGATGACACATAACAATATCTAAAAGACACGTTCAAGCGGAAAAAATATTCTCGATACATGATGACTATGAAAATTTATGGTACCTTAAAGATCCGAAGGGAGACATTATATTAAGGAATTAGCTTTCTATAATTAATATTTTGGTGGAAAAATCTTCTTTTATATACATTCATAGCATTTCGTAGATTTTGTTATAGCCAAAAAGGTGGAGGAAGGAAATTTGCTGGTGAGTTTTGATGTAGTATTTTATTTATCTAAGTTTTAAATATTGAAATTATGGAATTGGTCAAAAAATTTTAAGATAGAAAAAAATATAAAGTTGATAATTTTCTATTTGAGATTTTTATTTTTCATAAATGTTATTTATAAAAAATTATAAAGAATGAAAATGAATTTCTATTATCATTAATTATTAATATTTTTTTTAAAAAGTAGTTGTAAAAAAGGCATCTTCCTTTTTTTCACTAAAACATAAATGGAGAATGTTTTTCTCATGACAACATTAATATTTCTTAGAAAATAGCAATGAAAAAATAGAGGAATTCCCTTCTTACATCAATAATATGGTGAGAAGCATCAAATTCACCCAGGAGAATGAGGAGGATGAGTGTTTCCTCTTCTTATCCGATGTCTTCCTCACTTGCATATTCAATGGCTGTCTTGTTCATCATAATTTTAGTTTAGGGACCCACATAGACCTATATTTGTATGTATCTTAACATCATCATCCAAAACAAAAGGTAAACATTTTGAAGGTATTGTCATTAAGGCTTTTAGAATTTGTGATGAATAGTTAAAATAAGAAACAAAAAACTTAAGAGTGGCTTTTAAGAGAAATGGTTAAAAGGAAAAAAGATTTTAAGAGCTCTTAGACAAGCTAAATATGTTCAAAGCATGCGACATAGAGAGGAGAACTAAAGAGCAAGCTTAATGGGGTTTTCAGTATAGTTAGATAGTATATTTAACAATATATGTAAAATCTTCAGATGTTATAACATAGAAACAATTTTCATTAAAATCAACAAAGATTTGTATGGAACTAATTTTTGAAAGCGCAGTCCAAAATTTAATGTTTCTAAATGATTTTATAATATATTAAAAAAACATGTAAATCTCTATTAACAAAAATTGAAAAACATACTATTAACTTTATTTTAAGTAAATCAACATTAATAAAATATTTGAGAGAAACTAAAATACCAAAATGATCATAATGTAATATACCACTAACATTCTCCAAATCACTCAATTGTCAAACAGTTGTAGTGAAGGATCATTATTATGAACATTACTTGAGGGAGGCCGTAAAAAAAATAAAAATCTTAATAATCGAAATCAAGATAAAGAATTGAGTTTAATCCAAACTTGAAAAGGATCATTATTATGAAAATTACTTGAAAGAGGCCGTAAAAAAATAAAAATCTTAATAATCGAAATCAAAAAATAAAAATCTTAATAATCGAAATCAAGATAAAAGATTGGGTTTAATCCAAACTTGAAAACCCATTACTAAATTATAGAGGAACCCGTCGTTTTCTATATCTGTAAAGATCGAATCTAGCATGCTTGCGAAATGTCAAGACGGAAAGCTTCCACCGACATTAATCTTCCTTGTCACATAGCTTTTGACTACAGAGCTGCAATTAAAAAAAACTTTTGGGTTTTATCTCGAAGATTTGCCTTTTTTTGGTTACGGTTAATGTGGGCTTTCTGTTATAGTGTACGCGCGAGTATTGGTGATGAATTAAATCATTTCTATTTGTGTACGGAAGAAATTCAACTTATCACGTTGGCATTTCAAAAATGAAGTTTGTAGCACGTGTGTCTTTCCGTCTTGCAGTTGGCAAAAGAAGATTGTTGCACCTTCATTTTTAGTACACGTTTATCGTTATTCCTCCTTATCCGTATACTTCGGTTTCTTCGCGCTGTTACCATAATACAGCCTTGTGATTGAAACGTTTCGTTCGTACTGTTGCAATAAGACAACCAAATGTGATTGAGATATTTCATGTCTAGAACAGAACCACCGATTTGTCTTGCAGTTGCAATCAAATATAACTCTTGCACTCTTTGTCTTGCAATGGCAATCATATACAACTCTTGCACTGTCTGAGTGGTTTGTCTTGCGTGGAGGTAAACTTTGTTAGGGTGGAGGGAGTAAATTGATTTGATTTTGTTGAGTGTTTGTTAGTAAGACGACAGCAGTTCCAAACTCAAACTATCAGAGGTTTCCATAATTTTCGGTCACATTTATCGAACTGAGACCGAAACTATAATGTCAACTCCTAAAATTTATAACTACGAAAAGATATAACCGATTTCCCTATAAATTGAAAAAAAAACTAAACTAAAAATTAAAAAATATATATTTTTTTTACGCTGAAGGGTTTTCATTGAGAAGAACAAACCATAAATTCATCAAATGTTTGGCATATTCCCTTCCACGTATATGCACTCGTGGGCTGATGGTTGACAGACATTTTTGAGTGGTTCACAGTTGATAAAATATCCAACCGACACTCAAATGAATCAGATCTTTACCATACACATCAAGAGCACACACTTAAATGGGACCCTTCATGAGGATTGCGTGGGGTGTGGCGCAGGGATTCATCACAAGTATACAATGTGATTTGAAACCCTCCAACATTTTCTTGGATATGGAGTTCGAACTCGCGATCGCGGATTTCAGGATTTCTAGACTTCTTAAATATGACAATATGAGCCTCCAATCTCAAAGACTCTTTCAGTTACGTTCTACCAGGTATGTACTTCCTTCTACTTCAAACAATAATCAAGGTAATAGTTTTTTATAATTGTTACTGGGGTTTAGACATGTCCACCACCTTATAAAAAGTTTTCTGAAACCAACAAAAAGCACGACCCAAAAAATACACACACATATATATATTACCAAGGCATGGTCAAGCAAGTTGGCGTGCCAAATAGTGACCAAATATGTATATCCAACAAAAAAAATATAAAACTTTTGAAGAGTCAAGAAATAAACCAGCATCACACATAAGCTATTTTGACGAAGATTACTAAAAAAGTTTGTAGTTCCACAATGTTCAACCTGAAATAAACTCATCCTCTATATCACTAGAATGATGACTTCATCACTATGAACAACAACATAAGAATAATAATCTACCGATTTTTGCCTAGAACCCTTGAGTTTGAGTTTGACACTACCCACGAAAGCAGGAGATTGATTGCTTTCCATGTAGCCATGTATAACTGTCGTGATAGCCCAATGAGGTGGGCTTGCTAGCGAGGGAGGAGTAGCAATTGACCTGTGAGTCACCAATTTAGCCAATAATTCACCGAATCCACCCAAGATTTGTTATGGCAAGCCGCCTTCCAGTGATATATTTCAAGGATTGGACTTTTGAGCTGCAATAATAGATGTATTATCAAAAATTAGCCTTCAGTAGCATAATTATTGCAAACCTTTTGTTGAATTTATTCCACAGAACCTACCAAGACTAAGAAATGCATCTCCAAGCCCTGAAAGCTAAAACTAGAATCAACCCAACACCATCAGAATCAAAGAAGGGTAGTTTAGGAAAGGGACCAAACTCATCACTACCTATCGCCTCCACAAGACCAAGATGATGCTCTAGTTTTATAGAAAAAATTCCACCAACTTAGAAACCACCTCGTCATCTACCATTACCACCATGATATTAGATGCAAATATTGCAACAATTATAGATTTAACCCAATTGTGCATGGAATGATGAAGGTAATCCACACCTAAAACAACTGAAATGTCTTGGAAGATTTCTTTTGACGAAAACCATAAAACATGTTTAAGCCTAGCCCAAGAGATGTGCCCCTTGAAATCCATTCCTTAAACCTTTCTACTGCCATCAACCATCAGAGTTGCAAGTGCCAAATCAACTTCTTTCTTCATGCTAAGCACCAAGCATCCACAACATCCAAAACACAGCCAAAGTGATCATGTGAATCAGTCCCCCAGTAGCAATAAATCATTTCCACACCCTTACCATAAATGTAACCAGTCACCACCCTTAATTACACGTTAAGTCAATCATGAAAAAAAATCACTATCGGAAAGCCCAATGGGGTGACGTGGATAGAAATGATTGCTTTCAGTCCATGTATGTAAAACTATCTAATTTAGTCCATACATTGGTTAGAATATTGTCTAGTTTCCAAGAAGTGGCTAACTTTTTATTAAGCATAAAAACCAAGATATATGAGTCACCTTCAATAATGAGCTTGTCAATTTTATAATGAATTGCAAGATCAATCCCAACGGATATTGCTTGAGATTCAACTTCATTATTTTTGCCCTCTGATATTTTTCTAGAAATCATCTTGATCAAGGATCCACTACAATTTTGAAGAAGATAACATGTACCAGAAGCACCCAGATTTCCCTAAGAGGCACCATCAAAATTTAATTTAAAAAATTCTAGTGGTGGAGGAATCTAAGTAGACTTGTCCTTTCTTGACCCTTTACCTGCTCTTAAACAATGACCCATTAATGGGTGGAAGATCAATAAGCCTCCATTTTACACACATCCTCATATCCCAAGCTGAGAGATAACTAATCCTATGCTTGATTTGAGAACAAATGACTTTTGAAATTATAATCTCTAAATATTTTTAGATTGTAGCAAGGATTTTTTATTTTCCTTAAAAAAATCATTGATTTATTTCTTTCTAGAGTGTCCATGTAAGAATAGTAGGACAAAAATGAAAGAGAATTCTTACAATCTCAAATAGGATAGGAATAGAAGGTGGAAAAAAATAATGTAGACAAGCTGAAGACCACTGTAGTTTACAATACAACCAACCCCAGCACTAGGAAGCAAATGGGCACTCATATATAATATGGTTGGTAGTTTCTTCATTAGCTTTGTAAAGATTGTTGCGAGATGGACCAAGAAAACCAATTTTGGTCAATCTATCTTGTGTGAGAATGTGGTTCTTGATAGCAAGCCATGTAAATGCTCCTACTTTCTAAAGTCTAATCTTATCCTAGAAAATAAATATTTCCAAATTTATCATATCATTAGTAGTATCTACCATCTGGAAACCAATATTGATTATTTATAAACCTGATTTATCTCTAATCCAATGCAATGAATCCTCCTTAGAATTTAAAAATATGTTAAGAATCCCTAAGCATTTTTTTAAATGCATTCACTAATCCAATAGAATATCTAGAGCCTCAAAATTCTTCCAAACCTAGGAAGTCGCACCATTGGTTTTATGAAGTTCCACATAATCCACAACCAAGCCACCCTAAGTTGAAGAGAGAATATGTATAACCTCCTCTAAATGTAGAATATCAACTAAGGGTTTATGACCATTCCAAGAATCTTCTAAAAATTTAGTTTTTTGTCCATTATTGATCATCCAAGAAACATGCTCTAAAATCAAAGACCTACAACTCAACAAAAAAATTTAAACGTGTGATCCTTTGAGGGGTTTAGTAATAGAAACCACTCTCCATGTATTATTTAAATCATGATATTTACTTCTCAATATCTTGAATCAAAGAGAGTTGTGTTTGGAAAGCATTCCCCAAACAAGTTTAGCTCTAAGAGATTTATTTTGAAGACTCATATTTTTCACTCTAACTCCTCCCATTTTCTTAAATTTCCAAACCCTTTCCCATTTAATCAATAGGATTATTTTCTAGTTATGTATTCCTGGCAACAAAAAGTCCTTTATGATCTTATTTAGCATTTTAACTCCATGACAAGGTGGTTGAATCACATAAATATAGTATATAGGGAGAGAGCTCAAAATAGATTTAATGAGTGTGATACAGCATACCAATGTCAACCAATGACCTTATCATGAATCTAGTTGAGCTTTAAAATAATTAAGTAATCCTTCCCAATGAATATTTTTCGCTGACCTAGAGAAAATGGAACACCTAAATACTTGGAAGGAAACTTATCAATATTAAAACCATGGACCAATGAAATGGCCTATTTTGCTTCTTCTAAATAATTTATAAAGATAATTTTATACTTTTTAATGTTCACTATTTGACCAGAAGTCGCCTCATAACTAGTCAAGATAGAATAAAAAAATTGAGCTTCACCCACAAAGGCTTGGCCAAAAAGGAAAATATCATCAATGAATTGATGATGAGTAAGATTTAAATACCTTCTACAACCTGAATACCCTATATCGAAGAGTTTTTTAAACTTATTTCGTTACCTATTTTAAGGCTTCAGTCAGCAGGATAAGAAAAAGGAGAAAGAGGATCTCCTTGTCTAATGCCCCTTGAAGATTTGAAAAAAATTAGGAGTTCCATTAACTACAAAGGAGTATTTAGGACTTGAAATACAAATAAAAACCCAATCACACCATTTTTTTTATCAAACCCTTTTTTCCAAAAATTTTATTAAAAATGTCATATGATTTGTTGATGTCAAACTTAATTAGCATACCATTCATGCAAGTAGTGGATAAATAATGAACCATATCATGAGCAATAATGATACCCACATGAATATTCATTCCTAGAACAAAATTGGCTTGCTCTTCTGAAATTAAAGAATCCAGAATAGCTCTGAGTCTAGCTACCATTGCTTTAGAGATGATTTTATAAAGCATATTACAAAGAAAAATAGGCTTGAAATCATTAAAACTTTATTAAATATCCCCTTTTAAAATAATGGAAATAAAGGTAACATTAATATCAGGTAAAACCTTTCTCCTTCTATATTCTTCCACCATTTGTAAGACCTCTTCCCAAATAAGTTCCCAAAAAGTCTGAAAAAAACTATGGAAAATGATAAAGATCTGGGGCCTTATCTTTTTCCATAGCTAAAACCATTGCTTGAATTTACTCCAAAGAGAAAGGATATAAAAGTTTCACATTTTTATCAAGAGAAACCAGTGTAGGGATAAAACTGATGTTGTGATTCTGAGCTTCAGGCTTTAAACCCTTGTCACTATTTAGTAAATTACTAAAAAAGTTGATAGACTCATTTTGAACCTTAGGTTGAGTGTCCAAATTAACACCTACAAAGGAATAAATTTTATAAATGTGAGAAAAGTTTCTCTTAGTCTTAACAAAGTCGTGAAAAAATTATAATTTCTATCTCCTTATTTTAACCAATCTATTCTAGATTTTTATTTCTAGAAGATTTCTTTTCTCTATAGAAGTTCCTCATACTTAGCTATAAAAAGTTTTTCCTTCCCATAAAAATTTTCATCCATTCCTATTTGATAGATCGTTTGATTGATATTCTCAAGATATGCTTCAAAACTAAAAAATTTCTTGAAACTTTTTTTTGAAACAATTGATGTTCCAATGTCTAAGACAATTTTTAATGAATTAAAGTTTTTTTTTCCATTCTAAACATTGGAGAGGAAGACTAAATATGGTATTTCTTCCACCAAACTTCCATGAGACTTGATAGAGAATGATTCCAAAGTGACATCTTCTCAAATTTGAATGGACAAAGATTGGTTTTATGGTCAATATTGACATAAAGGTCAATAAGAAAGTGATAAAAACCTGTGAAGGGAAAAATGGAGATTTCTATAGTCTAGTTTTGTGACATCTAGTTGTTAGATACTAAAAAATTATCCATATGGTCCATAATGTTATGCTCTCCACATCTTTTGTGATTCCAAGTAAATAACCCTTTATTTCGTTGACTATCTAGAAACTTATTATCATAAACAAATTGAATGAAATTAGGATTACCAAAAGTCCCTAAAGATTTACCACCATGTTTTTCCAATGAAGATAAGACATCATCAAAATCTTCACCCATCACAGTCTCTGAATCTATAAAATGAGAAAAAAGTTAGACAACTCAGTCCATAATAAAAGATTACTATTAGATTCATTAGCACCATATACATTAAAAATGAAAGAACTCAAATTAGTTCTGAGACAAGTGATTTTATAAAATTGTCAATTATTAATAGCTTCTATCATTTCAACCTAAACTTTGAAAGAAACCCATAAAATAGCCAGCACATCTAAGGCCCCATCAACTTCAACAAAGGAATTCTTAAATTTCTTCCATCCAAGCTTCATCAAATTAGAAGCTTCCACTAGATTTAGTTTAGTTTTTTGAATCAAATGACATCAAGATTCTCTGAAAAAATAGATTCTTAACCAAGTGTCTTTTGTTAGGGTTATAGAGGCCCCTAACATTTCATGAAATAATCTTCATGAGGAGTGAGGGAGGATTTATATATGCTTATTCTAAAGGCCAAAGTATTTAGAAAGAATGCCTTGCTTAACTACTGAGACTTCCTCTGTAAAAATCTCCTTGATAGATTTTTTACCTTTCTTTTAAGGTTTCCCATAGACAGGCTTCTGCAAGACACACTAGGACTAGGAGATAGATCAAAATATATCTAATTTGAACTAAGCTTCAAATATTTTCTAGAGGGAGAGTATGATGCAGGAGCATCTAAAATAGCACCATGGAGGACCAGTTGCAAATGCAAATGATATTTTAACATGAAAATTTCAAATTCTAGTTTTCCCTCCAAATTGTGAGATTTCAAAATTTCACCTTGAAAGTAAAATGTAATTATCAACAAGTGAAATTAAAAAGGTGAAAAATGATAGTTAGATTATTGAGGAAATAAAGGGGAAATGGTTGAAACTATTTTCAACCTTAGTAAATTGTTAAAACTTCAAAACAGTCTTTTGTTGCCTAAAGCCCAATTTGGGCGTAGAAGTTGGCATAGGAGATTCTTAAAAAAAAAGAGAAAACAAGAAGAATTCATTAAGGAGAGAGAATGAGAAGAGAAGAGAGGAGAGAGGGATGTAGAGGAGAGAAGAGAAGAGAGGAAAAGACCTCTCTCATCCAAGGGAAGAGATACAAGAAGAAGAAGAGGATCTCAAAGGATGAAGAATGAAGGAGAAAGAAAAGTTGCAGGTGGAATCCAAGACTAAGCATGGAGGTGTCTATAAAGATTTCATAAATAATTAATATTCTTGTAACTAATCCTACTGAAAAAGGAAAGAAAAGAAGTTTGATTTCCATGATTTTGTTGTGGTTTCCTTTATAGAATTCTAGCTTCAAAATGACAGGCCTGTGTAAGTGTGTGTGTATGTGTGTGATGGTTCTCCATAGAACATAAATCAAGATTGGTTATTTATTATGATGGGAGAAAATCAAAACTAATATTATGTTACTAATAGGTCTTAAGAATGTTGAAAGCTAGAAGAATCCTAAACAAAATTCTAAATAGGGTATTCAGCCTTGTATACTTACAGCCCACTGTCCAAGGTAGAATCCTTGTATAAATGTTTGTATGAAGTCTATAATGGTATTGAAATAAGCCTATAAGGCTGGTATAAACTTAAGAGAAGGAGAAACAGGCTTATAAATCACTTTTATACCTCAAAATCTCCAACTGTTGGTTCTCAGCGTATAGTGGACAGAATATAGTCAATGATAAGAGAGATGTATGTTTTTGCATAGAAAATGTATTGAAAAGGTTCATCTTTGATATGAATATATGAGTTGGTAATATTTTAAAGATAGTGACATTTTTTTATATCATCTTGAAATTCAATTTACAAATGAAAAGAGAAACAAATAATAAACCCTGTTGACTGTTATGAAAATACAGTCAAAGCCACTGAGTTGTTGAGCATTAGAATGCTTAGGAGGTTGATATGAATTTTATGATGATTGGGAAAGGTGTAGGGAACTAATACAGACATTTTAGAATTTATTAGAACACTTGAAACAACCTAGAACACTCCTAAAAAAAATAATAAGTTCTCGGCCTGTGACTGTCATGGGAAAATTTTGAATTAGGTTCAAACCCTCAAAATGGGTTTTAAAGCTTGAAAACTCTTGAAACTTTGTAATTTTACCCTTGATGATGTTATAAAACTTTTGGAAATGGTTTCAAGGTGCTAAAGTGTGGATAAGTATGGGAAAAGACAATTTCCAAGTGGATCCTAGGTGTATGTGAAGGAAAGAGCATAGGCCAATAGGGGAAAAGTGAATTTATCCAAAGAAGTGCCATAAAAAATGATTGATTCACCTATAAGAACATAATGGGTATCTGTAATGGTGCTTGGTTTGATTAAAAAGTCCGTACATCACTTTAGACAAGGGGTTTTGCACTAAAGGAGGGCTAATTGGAACAGGGCCTAAAGAAGAAAGTACAATTCCATACAAATAAATGTCAAGATATTTTTAATTATGTTATAGAAGGGCTTAATGGGTATCTATAAATGATCTTACTTTCATTATTGAGTCAACCAATAAATAGTTATGGCCAATAAATAGGGAAAACAGGGCTACAAGGAATGCTTGAACTAAATATGCCTGTATATGAAGTTAGCTCACAGTTCATGGTTATAGAGTTGTGTAAGGTCAGTTCATCATTTGGTATCAGAGCTTGAAGCTCTTGGGAATTGGTAACTTGTTGTTGGTTGTGATTTATAATGAGTTGTTACAGGATTTGGTAAGAGGATCAGCAGGACAAGGCACTAGAAGACCCTGGGGAGAAAAGGTATGAATAATGTTGTTATTTGATTTGAGTTTATTAAAACAAACAGGTGAAGAGGAAGGAATTCAATCAATTGAGGCTTAAGAAGAGAAGAAGACAAGGAAGGCTTAGTAAAGATCCAAGAAGAAGCTTGGATAGTTTGCCAAAAGACTAAGGTGGAAGAGACTTAGGTGAGGTAAAGGATGAAGTTGGAAGAATTGTGAAGAGAAGCTTGGAAAGATCAAAAGTAAGAGAGCAAGTGAATGCTCAAGAAGAAGATCCAAATCAAGGTAAGCTTGGATTCATGATTTGTATTTGATGAAGTGTTGTATAAGAGTTGCTACAGGATTGAGAAAAGGGTCAAAAGAATAGGATGCAAAAGGCCTAGGTGAGATCAAGGAGATTGTCAAAAGACCAATCAAGGAGAAAGGCTCGGTGAGATAAGGGATCAAGAGACCAAGATGGAAAAGACTTGGGTGAAGATCTCAGAGATGAAAGTGTTGTTGAAGGCACTATAGAGCAGCAAGGTACAGGAGGGCACCAAGAAGAAAGCAAGCATCAAAGGTATGGACAGTTTTGTACTTGATAAAGAAATTGCTAATTTGAAGAGAGAGTTAGCTAAGATTAAAGATGAATATGAGTCTTGGATGTAGATGGATAAGCAAGCATGGGTATGGCCAATGAGGAGGAGGTTGAAGTGGCCAATAGATCTCCTAATGAAGAGGAGAAGAAGGTAAAAGAAGATTGCCATGAAGAGAGAAGCCCATAGAGGCAAGAGTATGAGAAGGTTGCCAAGTGAGCAGCAAGAGGAAGAAGTTGATAAGAAGGTTCTCATTGAGGAGAACAAGAGTAAAGAAGAGAGAAAAGATGAAGTTCCAGGAAGAGCACTTGAAAAGATGAGAGTGTGGATGAAGAGAGCACTCATGGAGACATTGTGGTCTCTTGTTTTTATATCTAATGCTGTTTTTGAGTGGGTAAATGCAGGTATGAGTAGCCTTATGAAGGTCAAGAGAAGGGCCTTGAAGAATGAAAATATTGGTGCAAGAGAGAGAAGTGAGTTTGTTGTTGATAAAGAAGAAGAGATGCATTGGTTAATGCATAATAGAGGTGTTGAAGAACCCATACAAGTAAGAGAGATAGAAGATGAAGATGAATTCCATGATGCCATGGAGTACATTGAAGAAGGAAATGGAAAACTATGCACAAAAGAGGATAGTGCAATCAAAGAAGCCATGCAAATGAAGGAAACCATGAAGCAGCCCATCAAGGAGGTAAAGGTGAACTATAGTATTGATTTTTCTCATCCACTTAATTATGGAACAGCTGTTGAACAGGTTGCAAAATTCCACAAGTAGTGGAATTCCATCATCTTGCCAATGAATAAGAGGGTATAGAATATTATGATGACTTGGAAAACATTCCAATAGAACAAAGGAAGGAAACACACCTAAGGAAAGTGAATGCAAGCAAGGAAACTATGAGGAAGAGTATGGCTAAACATCAAGCCATTGAAAAGGTAAAAATAAGTTCAAATTCTGATTTTTTAAATGCATATAAGAGTAAGACTACTGTTGTACAGATGGAGATGAATAATATTAATAACAAGCCTTCAAATCCAGCAATAGACCATGGCTATGTGATACCAAAATGGCTTAAGGGATCAGCAAATGTAACGAAAGACACAAAGTTCAATCAAGATGATGACTCAAGAAAGAAGCAAATACAAAGCAAGAAGGAAGAGGTAGAATGCAAAGTAAGCAAGGCCAGCCATCAAGCAAGACAACATGAAAATGTCAAAGAGCATAAATTGGTTGGTGAATTGAACAAGTGGCATCCTCAAGCTATGAAGAAGGTATGGATAGCTAAAGGTGAGGTGGAGCATGAGGATACAAATATAAAAGGTAAGTCAACTTCTTGCAATGAATGGGATAATGATTTGTTTGAATCATTTAATGATATGTTTATAGAAAATGAAGAATGTAAAATGTCTATGAAAACTAATATTCATCAAGGAGAGAGTTCCAAGAGGATGGATGATGAAAGTGGAGATGTGAAATCAGTTCACATGTTTGAAAAGAGTAAGGAGATACAAGGTAAGGGTGATTCAATTATTTTTGATAAGTATATTGATGTTGATGAAGAAGTTGGTTATTGTGAAGACAAGCTAAGAAAAGATGAGATAAGAGGTAAAGGGAAAGTAAGCCTTGTGAGTGATCAGCCCAAGTTTGATGAAGATGGTGAGATAAATGAAAGTTTACTAAATGAAGATTTGAAGATGTTAGAAGAGCTGTTTGGTAATTCAAGAGAGATGAAGGAAGGTACAAACCATGGTGAAGACACCATTAGTAAGAGTGAAACAAGACAAGAGCAGAAGAGTGAAGAGGCAAAGACAGTTTTGGTCAAAGAGCAAGCATGCGAAGACAACCAAGAGGCTTCATGGCCTAAAGATTTTGATTCTAAGGTGGCTTTTAATTTTTTGTATGCAGGTATAAAGGTTGCTAAAGTAAATGACATACATCAGTCATTGAAGAAGCTCATGAACCAAGAAGAACAACAAGAAGATCTAGAAGACATGAATGAAGATGAAGAAGCATGGAAGTGGGAGATGACAGCTGAGAAAGAGATGAGGAGAAGAACATACCAAAAGAGGAAGAACAACAAAATGAAGAATAAAGACTACCAAAGACAAGCATTGGCATTGACAATGAGACCTTGGGATCCAGGTATACAAGTGAAGGCTAAAGCATGGAGGAAGTATCTAATTTGAACTAAGGTTCAAATCTTTTCTAGAGGGAGAGTATGATGCAGGAGCATCTAAAATAGCACCATGGAGGACCAGTCGCAAATGCAAATGATATTCTAGCATGAAAATTTCAAATTCTGGTTTTCCCTCCAAATTGTGAGATTTCAAAATTTCACCTTGAAAGTAAAATGTAATTATCAAAAAGTGAAAGTAAAAAGGTGAAAAATGATATATTGTTGAGGAAATAAAGGGGAAATGGTTGAAACTATTTTCAACCTTAGTAAATTCTTAAAACTTCAAAACAGTCTTTTGTTTCCTAAAGCCCAATTTGGGCGTAGAAGTTGGCATAGGAGATTATTAAAAAAAAAGAGAAAACAAGAAGAATTCATTAAGGAGAGAGAATGAGAAGAGAAGAGAGGAGAGAGGGATGTAGAGGAGAGAAGAGAAGAGAGGAAAAGACCTCTCTCATCCAAGGGAAAAGATACAAGAAGAAGAAGAGGATCTCAAAGGATGAAGAATGAAGGAGAAAGAAAAGTTGCAAGTGGAATCCAAGACTAAGCATGGAGGTTTCTATAAAGATTTCATAAATAATGAATATTATTGTAAGTAATCCTATTGAAAAAGGAAAGAAAAGAAGTTTGATTTCCATGATTTTGTTGTGGTTTCCTTTATAGAAATCTGGCTTCAAAATGACAGGCCTGTGTAAGTGTGTGTGTATGTGTGTGATGGTTCTCCATAGAACATAAAGCAAGACTGGTTATTTTGTATGATGGGATCAAATAAAAACTAATATTATGTTACTAATAGGTCTTAAGAACGTTGAAATCTAGAAGAATCCTAAACAGAATTCTAAATAGGGTATTCAGCCTTGTATACTTACAGCCCACTGTCCAAGGTAGAATCCTCGTATAAATATTTGTATGAAGTCTATAATGGTATTGAAATAAGCCTATAAGGCAGGTATAAACTTAAGAGAAGGAGAAACAGGCATATAAATCACTTTTATACCTCAAAATCTCCAACTGTTGGTTCTCAGCCTATAGTGGACAGAATACAGTCAATGATAAGAGAGATGTATGTTTTTGCATAGAAAATGTATTGAAAAGGTTCATATTTGATATGAATATATGAGTGGGTAATATGTTCAAGATAGTGACATGTTTGTATATCAGCTTGAAAGTCAATTTCCAAATGAAAAGAGAAACAAATAATAAACCCTGTTGACTATTATGAAAATACAGTCAAAGCCACTGAGTTGTTGAGCATTAGAAATATTAGGAGGTTGATATGAATTTTATGATGATTGGGAAAGGTGTAGGGAACTAATACAGAACTTGGAGAATTGATTAGAACCCTTGAAACAACCTAGAACACTCCTAAAAAAAATAATAAGTTCTCGGCCTGTGACTGTCATGGGAAAATTCTGAATTAGGTTCAAACCCTCAAAATGAGTTTTAAAGCTTGAAAAATCTTGAAACTTTGTAATTTGACCCTTGATGATGTTATAAAACTTTTGGAAGTGGTTTCAAGGTGCTACAGTATGGATAATTATGGCAAAAGACAATTTCCAAGTGGATCCTAGGTGTATGTGAAGGAAAGAGCATAGGCCAATAGGGGAAAAGTGAATTTCTACAAAGAAGTGCCCTAAAAAATGATTGATTCACCTGTAATAAGATAATGGGTATCTATAATGGTGCTTGGTTTGATTAAAAAGTCTGTACATCACTCTAGACAAGGGGTTTTGCACTAAAGGAGGGTTAATTGGAACAGGGCCTAAAGAAGAAAGTACAATTCCGTACAAATCAACCTAAAGATATTTTTAAGTATGTTATATAAGGGGTTAATGGGTATCTATAAATTATATTACTTTCATGATTGAGTCAACCAATAAATAGTTATGGCCAATAAATAGGGAAAACAGGGCTACAAGGAATGCTTGAACTAAATAGGCCTGTATATGAAGTTAGCTCACAGTTGATGGTTAAAGAGTTGTGTAAGGTCAGTTAATCACATGGAATTACCTCATTATATTGAACATAGGTTTCAAACCACATGTCAACCCCCATCGCATTAAACATCGAGCTAATAGACCATTAAATTGTGGATACTTTTCATTAATAAACTATTGTAACTTAGTATGGAAATGAAATTAGAGAGTGGTCATCCTAGTGAATAGTTATTTAGACCTCCCACTTCTAAAATATAGCTCACTCCCTACTAGGGTATCATCATTGGTATAGGTATTTTTTTTGTCCAGCTAAAGTTTTTCTGATTTTTCTTGATCATATAAAAATAGGGAAAGGACTAATGACACCGATATTTCCATTATTTCATAGTAGCTATGAAAAATAGTTACATAACCCATCAGGGGCATAACCACCATAACACATTACCTTCGTTGTCTACCATTGTGGGTTCAAACTCCTTTAATTCCATCAATAGTTATGAGGACCATACAAAAAATAATGACTTATATGGGGGACAGCGTATTTAACATGAGACATAGAGAATCCCTATTGAGTGTGTACATCATTGGGTAATGTTTTTTTTTTCTAAATTATAAATTCCCTCCTTCTAGATATGGTTGTTCAATCAAACCAACTAAAAATTAGTATCTTTAGCTCTACTTGGTCTCTGTAATGGATGCTAGTGAACATGAAGTTATGTGAAATTCTTTTTCTACTATAGGTATGCATGAAAAGATATAAAGGAATTGCAGATGATAATGATTTAGTTTGATGGTTTGATTTCTATGTAAATTTATTTATAATTATGAAATTCATTGGATATGGTAGCAACTTCTCCCATGAAAAATGTCCACATGATATAGAGTTTATAGCTTATCATGACATATTTTTACTAAACCAACTAAGCATGTTGGACCTTATCAATGCATAGGACACCAAGTAGTTGCATAGGAAATGTGTTAAAATAGAAATCACCAAAGGGTTTAAGTTTCATTGGATGTGTTTGTATTTTTTATTATTTATATAAGGGAAATTGAAATATGCATCCAAAGATAGTTTCACATGTCTCTCTCCCATTGGGTGAGCTATGTCATTGGGTCCACATGGTCCCAAGTGATTAGTAAATATCTCATCAACCTTCCCTATTTAATAACTTTAATATGTGGAATGACTATCAAATTTACCTTTATTTTTTATGCCATGTCATCCTATGGATCGTATCTCTCATTAAATGATTGGTCAATTGAGAATACTGCCATCAGGGTTCTGACTACAAAAAGTTTGTATTGACACCTTGGGAAAGTGAGACTCTTGGACCCCAACTATAAACATGGCCATTCCACGTTGGTTACTAGGTTGGAACAACTAATAATCTATATTGACACTTTAGGAAAGATAGGGAACTCTAAATTTTTTGTGTCAGGACTTTTTCACTGCCCATGTGGGCCATCAGACTGCTAGTAGGTTGCCACGTGTAGTCTATGTAATGAATCTATTTTTGAATGTTCTATATATAAATTTTCCTTGATTTAATGATTCCACAATCCTACCTTTTTAGTGGCTATCAAAGTTTGGGGCTTAGTGGAGATGCGACAACATCTTAAAAAGGTAGCATGTCTTATATCCTTAGTCGATCCTTGGTCTCTATCTAAAATCTCTATGTTGATTTGGATAACCAAATGTCGCTCATCTAATGGGAAATTAGATGGTTGACATTATCTCCAGGTTTCTTGTTATCTGTGATGCTAGGCTTTGTGACACAAGGAATAATGCAAGCTCTAAGAAAGTAGATTTTTAGGCTTTGGGAAAACACCTTAACATTAAGTCAAAACCTTAGACCACATCAAATAAATCATCAGTGCAGTCAGTTCAAAAATGTAACTCAAAGAGGGGGGGAATGAAGCTTGATGGATTATGCCATGATTAAATTTAAACTCGATGAAATATAATTATATCAACACATAACGATTTCCATCTATAGACATGAATATGATATAATCATGACCAAAGAACCCCTTAGAAATAATAAAAGGTGAAAATGAATGAACTAAATCATAAGCCAATGATGATATATGAAAGAATAACAACACATGTATCAAATGAATTTTAGCTAATTCCATTATATATATATATCTGTGTGTGTAGAGAGAGCATATATATATATATATATATATATATATATATATATATATATATATATATATGGAGAGAGAGAGAGAGAGAGAGAGATGAGAGAGAGAGAGAGAGAGAGAGAGAGAGAGAGAGAGAGAGAGAGAGAGAGAGAGAGAGATTGAACAATATATTATAGTTATAGCAGTTGTAAATATTATGGAAAACGTGATTCTCTTAGTCTTCTTCCTCATAATTTTCAAATATTTACATATTGAATATCTTTAATTCTTGTAAAACATTCAAAGGCTAAATTAGGTGAAAAGTATATGTCATAGGGTGACTGTACTCTTGATACAATAGTGAAAGTCAACCCTTGGTGACCAATATTGTTAATATCATTTTTTTCTCTATTAAGAGTCATTTCTTGTGTTTTATGTATGGTTAAATTCCATGCCATTTTAATAGGAATTTGGTGGTGATTAGCTCATGTAATAGGAGGAATTAGAATATGTGAAGGATTTAAACTTTCTCATGGGGGACCAATGTTTTTTTTGAATACAACAACTACATATATGGGTAAGAAAGGTGGATTTGAATCTATATTATAGATAATGTAAATAAATGTGTATTCCTATTTTAAGTGTTCAATGTGGGCACCCATTACTACTTGAGAATTATACCCACTAACTCTCTTTTCCACTTGAGACTAATCATCAATCAATAACCTTTTCTCTCAAATTGTGACTTCTCTATTATAACATTCACATTGTATCATGAACGATGTCCTTTTATGCACCCATGTGGCATGCACTTTACAAAAGCTTTGGTACTCACTTAAAATAAAATTAAAATAATAAGATAGAATTGAGATCCGCAATTTATTACCCCCACATCAATAAAATAATATTTTTGATTAGATTCACACATTGGACATGGAGTTATTCTATAATCAAATATAAAATAGTCAATAAAATATGCCACCAACTTGTAAGTTACAAACCCCTTTCTAATGGGTGTAGCTCATGTAAATACAATAACTACCCTAAGATCAGTGCATGTGTATGATATAGACCTTCTAGTATATGATATCACCTAAAATATCTTGTCATTATCTTTCATCATCACCACCCCACTCACATTGAAGTCTTATACCACTTACATGTTTTATATGGTGTTTCCTTCTATTATCATATTACTAACATTAGATATAACCTATGAATAAAAATCTGTTGATTTATATATGTCTTTATTGTATACTAAATAATATATATTTATATATTTTATTATTTAATTACTATTTTTTAATAGATACTATACTATTATTTTATTATATTGTAATAGGTATAGTATATATTTACAATAGTATATATATTATATTGTATATATTATTTTTTATATATAAAATATATTTCTAATATATATATATATATATATTATAATTTATTAATGTTAATTATTTTATACTTTAGTATAGTATATTATATATGTAGCTAATTAATTCTATATTATAATTTTATAATTACATAATATATATATATATATATATATATATATATATATATATAATTTAACTAATATTGTTACTTTACATTGAAAGGTGGGAAAGATCTACTAGTTGTTGAGACAGACCTTATAAACACATGTACCTAATAAACATGTATTTTTTATCATGAAAAAGGTAAAGCTTGACACCCATAGTGTCCACCGACCAACCTTTACATTATTCTATTGCTACATCTTAGAAGAATAACATGCCTATTTCCATTTCATATATTGTTTCTTCTATATATACACACTATTTGAACTCTCATTTCATTAACTTTGAAAATGAAGATGAATCAGTTGCATATTATTCTCGTAACATAATAAAAATTTGTAGAGGACATCATGGTCTAAGGAAATGAGTTATAAATACTAATGAATGTGGGACTGGAATTTTTGATCTGTGTGTAGTATTTCACACATGACAATCTATGCAGGTGTAAGGTAGTTGGTCCCATGCTAGGGTGCATTACATTATTGGTGGTTTCCATCATGGAATAGCCTATGGGGTCTCTAGTTTACTTGTTTTTCCATCCCAAGTAGAAGAGGATTATGGCCCATCCTACTACTATTGTTTATCCTCATGTAATCAATGGCATTCTATTAAGATCATTATTCCATTCTTTCTTTGCTACTTCCTCTATTTGTATTGTCAAATTAGAGGTATGTTACTATAAATTTAGATGAATGCAACAAAAATAATTTTGAAGCTCAATGGCCATTAAGTGGAAATTATTTTATAAAATCAAAAATATAAAAAATGTATTTTTTAAATTTTAATACTTATTTTTATGATGAATCCAAATTTTATAGGTAGGATTTATAGTTTTTATTATTGTAATGTTTTTTATCTAGTGACTAATATTAATTTTAGTGATAAAAACAAATTTCAATCTTAATAGATAATCTCTCATTCATTGATATTAGAGATTTCTCAACCTTCCTAAACCTTAATAGAATGGATTTTCTCTCTACCATTCCTGAGCTCCAAATGCCCTTCTCTGGTTTAGATATAGGTGACTTGTTTGGTACTAACAAGATACCTTTCAAAGTTTTCAATTTTTATAACACACCATTTAGGGAATGCCTGATAGATCACCATTCAATATCTCATCAATCCTTTACTTTGGATGTCATTGACTTTGATCTGGGTTCCCAGTTCTCCTAACTAACACCCACTTGTATTTCTCCTTATACTGTTGCATCTACCTCCTTTTCTTGTCGATAATTCATCTTAACCAAAACAACATTCGGGTTGAAAACCTTATTATATGAAGGAGATGGAGACCCAATAAAATTTTAATGTACTAAAAAAATTAAATCATCCGTTGTAAATTGATGTTAAATATTGTTGAACCAAACTAGGTAAGACTTGGATACATGTGTCAGTAATAGGTAGGTAGGAAAACGTTATGTTTTTAAATACATGTGAGATGAATATTTAGGGTGTCAACCCAATAGAGATGCCTCTGGTGTAATTACACATGTATCTAATTCCATGCTTTATAATTTATATTATTAATAAATAATAACCTTTTAAATATATATATATATATATATATATATATATATATATATATATATATATATATATATATATATATTAGAATATTTACATATATTATATAAATAATTTTTAATGTACAAAAATATTACAATATATATTATATAATAAAAAATATTTCATATATAAAAGTATGATATTATTAGTTATTTATATGTAAATAAATTTTATGTAAAAAGGTGAGATAAGGTTAATGGTCACATATTTCAAGTGAGGCAGGGTTCATTGTAAGAGACCATTTCAAAAACCCCCTTAGTTTTATTTAAGTTAATATAATTGTTATCTTTGGTGAATATGAAAATTTAAAAAAAAAATTACCTTCTTAAATTTTCTATACAATTGCCCGTCTACATAGTTAAACATATAGGTTGGATAAATTTAAGAACAATATAAATTTTTTCCTAAACCCTGATATTATTTCATATTTAGATTCCTCTCAAAGAGATATGAAATTTTAAAAAATAAATCATCTCAAAATGAGTATGTATGCAAAATTTATGTCCTCCATAAGTTTATGCTCGGTTGCATCACATCATCCTACCCCCCGACATCATTTTTTTTGCCTAGAAACATATTGTCACTTGAGATCATAAAAAAATTTGGACTCCTCTTGAATATCTATATAATTTTTTAAAAAACACCTAAAAAAGAGTCTATATGAAAAACTTATGGCCTCCATAAGTTGGTGTTCAGTTGCATCACATCATGCTACCACTTGATAGCATGCTACTACTTAGAAGTAATTTTCCACCCAAAAGCATGTTATTGCCTTATAACATGAAAACATTTGTATTTATCTAAAAAATATATAAAATTAAAAAAACATTGCCTTAAATTAGGTTCATATGGAAAAGTTATGGTATTTGTAAGTTGTTTAGTTGCATCGCAACATGCGACCAAGCAACACCATAATGATGCAGTCAGGTGGAACCAAATGACAACTTGTCGAGGCCATAACTTTTGTATACAAACTCAAATTGAGATGATTTTTTTTAAAATTTCATATATATTTAATATAAATTCAAATATGAAATAATATTAAGTTTTAGGAAAGATTTTAAAACTCTTTTTCATTTATCCCACAACCTATCTATTGGACGACCTCAATATTAAACATGTCAATTAGGTAATGAATGAGACTTGGAAGGTAACCCATATGAACATATGTACTATATATATAAGATTAATCACATGGATTCCTCCATAATTATTATAAATTATTGGTGAGCCAACCAATAAAAAAATTTACATCCCAAAATTTTAGATGAATGGGTCCTATGTACTACTAAAAATTTGCCAAATACAATTTCTTAAAAAGGGAATATTTATGAAATAACAAATATTCACCACTAAAAATTACCCTAAAGTGAGGTATAACTATGTATTTACTCTCAACTTTAAAAAATCCCTCTTACCAAAATAAAAAATTATATCTACTTCAGTGTAATTTATGTTCTTCAATATGATAATTATAGCTTCCACAGATGAAGCTATAGCAATCAAGGTGGTGCTTAATTTGAGATAAATTAGAATACCAAAGTGATTTTAGAGAGTATGAAAAGACTGGTGTGGATTCATACCCATATCCAATAAATCACTCAAAATTGGTAGTGCTAGTGGTTACATTGAATGAGCCTTTTCTATTTTTCATTTAATTGGTTTTAAAGTCATTTAACTAGGTTTTAAATAGTTAAAATTGTTAAATATTCTGATCAAAAATTTCAAACTCCTCTAAATTGACATGTGGTGCATTTATTATTTTATTTAAGGATCTATTGGATATTCGACACCTATTCTCATTTAGGTGACATTTTTCAAGTACTTACTAGGTGATTGAAATAGTTTGGTATAAGCTCTAGATTGCATTGACATATTTGACATGTCACTAAAATTTACACATGTATCTTCAAAAACATGAAAATAGTGAAATATTTAAAGGTTAAATGAGTAGAGAGGGTGAGGGGAAATTACATAGTATTTGTGATGATATCATACACTAAATGTCCCATATAAAACACCAAACTCAGATTTAGGGTAGTTTTTGGATTTACATGACCATCGCCCATTGCAAAGGGATCTACAACTTACAATGTGGTGACATGTTTAAATGGTAATTTTTATTGGAAATGGTGGATGAGGATGTCATTACATATGATTTTATTATAATAGGCTCCACTTCTGATATGTGGTTTGAATCAACAATGCAATGTTCTTGATGTGGAGACTAGACATTGAGGTCTAAGAGTATATTGCATTACTAGATGCATGACATACCACATGTGGTAGAAAATGTTATATGGGGTCAGTGGTCAAATATTTTTAGTGAGTTAAAACTACTTATTTGCATTATCTCTTTACAAAAACCTACTTTACTAAAATCAAAAACAATGTCATTCCTTCCAACTTACATTGCACCTTTAGGGAAATTTCTAGTAAATAGTGATTTATATCCTTCTAAAATTATGTCAAGTTAACAATAATTAATATGACATAAGAGAAGTAAAATATCACTATAGGTAATATGAATTCAAAAAAATTATCTAATTTTAACTTTTTATTCACTAGTTAAGTGATTATATTGTTACCCAATCATAATTAAGTATTGAATATTGACCACGATGGCATTAAAGGGATAGTATAAAATATGAGTATCCTAATTTTATACTTTATTAAGTTTATTAAACAATATTTTTCCTTAGATATATTTGATTCAAATTATATTTAGTTGAAGTAACATTACATTTACTTGATTTTATTAAAATTAGAATGCAATAAGAGTTAAATTAAGAAAGAGTGCAGTAAAATTTAAATTAAGAAAGAGTGCAATAAAATTTATTTTAAGAATGTTTTTTTAAAAGGTAAAAAAAATAATTTTTTTTTAATATATAATAATCTATGGAAGTACCATACAGTAAACAATAATTTTAATATTAGTTTAATCTATTTATTGATATTACATTTTTAATATTAGTGAATGTCTATCAAATTTATCACCTCATATTAAAGGTTATAATAATTAAAAAAGATATTTTTATATCATATAATGGGTTGGGTACATGGAAAAGGATGGAGTTGAGCCTCAAAAATTAAAATCTACATTTTACAACATTTTTGCTATTATTAGTAGAAAGGTTCTTGTGGTATATAAAGATTGGATTAAAATAAGGAATTGAGTAAAAAGGGATTTAAACTAGAATAAATATGATACTTGGAAGTAAAATTTAAAGAATTCTTAAGAAATGAGATTTATTTTATATTGGTGGCCATTACAATAGTCTTCTCTATAAATATACTTATCGTAGTTTATTATGTGTGATTAAGATAAATGTTAATATAGATAAATGAGAGTTTATTTCTAAAATTATAGAGTTAAATTCCATATTATTGATAAATGATCTTGAGCTAATTTTTTTATAAATAACTCTTAAAATATACCATATACTATTCATGCCACTTCTTTCCATTAGGTTCTACGAGTGAAATTCTATCAAATTTATCATTTTATATTAAGGGTAATAGGAATTAAAATATATATTTTTATAATATATAGTGGGTTGGGTACATGGGAGAACAATAAATTTGATCCCAAAAAATTTAAAACATACATTTTACTAATTTTTGGTAGCAAGATAGGATTAAAAAGAAGGATTGGAATAGAAAAAGGATTTAAGGTGTAAGAAATATGTTACTTTGGATTATAGAATTAATATTGAAATAATTCTTAAGAAATAAATATTTATTTTATTTTATGTTGGTGGTGACTACAACAATTTTGTTTGTAAATATATTTACTATAGTTTTTGTATGTGATTATGATAAATGTTAATATAAAAAAATGGATGTCAATTTCTGAAACATTAGAATTATATTTTATATTGTTGGTAAAAAATAAATAATTTTTTTTTTGGAATATATAATAATCTATGAAGCTATCACACAATAAACAATAGTTTTAACATTAGTTTAATCTATCCATTGATATTTCATTTTTAATATTAGTGAAAGTCTATCAAATTTATCACCCCATATTAATGTTTATAACAATTAAAATTTATATTTTTATAATATATAATGGGTTGGGTACATGGGAAAAAGATGGAGTTGAGCCTAAAAGTATTAAAACCTACATTTTACAACATTGTCACTTTTTCTAGTGGCAAGGTTCCTTTGGCATATAATGATTGGATTAAAAATAAAGATTGAAATAAAATAATATTTAAGGTAGAAGAAATATGTTATTCTGGAAGTAAGATTGAAATAATTTTTAGGAAATAAATATTTATTTTATTTTTGTGGCCACTACAAAAGTTTTCTTTGTAAATATATTTTCTATAATTTTTGTATGGGATCATGTTAAACGTTAATATAAAAAATGGGTGTTGATTTATGAAATTATAGAGTTAGATTCCATATTATTGGTCAAGTATCTTGAGCTCAATTTTTTTTAATAATTAACATTTAAAATATACCATATATTACTCAGGCCACTTCTTTCAATAAGTTTGGGTACTATTTGGATCTTGTGAATTAATATTTTATACACATTAAAAGGATTTTGTTGATGTATGTTAACATTATAAATATATAATAACATAAATTTTATTGTTAAAAAATATTACGTTAATAACTTATGGGTTAGTTTTATTAGTGTGTGGTAGTTACTAGAATATATTGTTGGTAACAATGTATTCATATATAGTATTTGGTTAGTCAGGAGATTATTTAGTTGAGAAATTATATATATGTGATAGAGTATGGTAGAGATATGATCTCCCAAATTATAGGAAAGAGTTTTCCTATATTTTTTTAATCATTTATGAAATAACATACAAAGTGAAACAATAATATTTTGATTAATTATTTTGTCTGGTGTCTAGCTCTTTCTCTATTATGCAGACTCTGCTTTTCCCAATATTTGGTATATGAGCAGGTTGGGAGAATATGTTTGTTTAATAATTGTTCATGGGGTATCTATCTAGTTTGAGATTTCCCTAATTTATGTACAATTATATATTCAATCACAAATACACTTGTTTAGCTTTGTACAAGAGTTAGTTTATAAAGAAAAGTGACATTTTGCTTGAAGGAGGAGAAAGCACTGAGCAACTAACTCTAAGAAGAATCCATTCACTATTACTATGTGGATGCATATACTCACCATCTTGTTATCATGTACTATACATCATTTCAGCCACTAGATCCATGATTATGAAATCTTTTTTCTATCTAATACATCTCAACATTCTCATCTATAGGATGAAACTGTAGGAAGTAACGTAAACTATTCATTATCTAGCAGAGATAATTGTAATCACATCAACATCAATTTGATTTCTAATTCCATTCAATAAATCTCTAAGCCACATAACTCAGCTTTATTCCAAAGCTTGTTTGAGTATTTTAAGTCGAGTGCACAACCATTTAGTTTTTACTTAGATTTGATAAGCTATACCATTATTCTATCATTTTCGATCAAAATTTACACTTTATGTTGCATGGCCTTCTAAATTATGTAAATCAATATTATATTTTAATGCATGGTATATATATATATATTTGATTTCTCATAGCACCAATCATCCTTACACCATTTATTGGTGTATCCACACATTTCCAACCATCCCCATGAGAAAAATGACCTATAATGAATAAGTTCACATCGAGTTCACTATAAATCCAAGATATCATGAAAATCAAAGGCAACAACATGTCTTTAGATTTATTTAAAATGTTCAATGGAATCCTTTCGACAGGATCTCCAACAATCCACTTCAATTCCAATGATTGGATTAATACATCATTTATGTAATCTATAGATCTAATCAACTCACAACTAATGTTAATAACCTATTAGTTATGAGATGTTTGTTATGTATTATAGTGTCCTTTTGAATGCATGTATCCATTACCTCAATTGGCACAAGCTATCTTTCACCATCCATGAAAAGGTCAGGATGTTTTTTCTTTTCTTATAGTTTGTTACTATTTTTTTATTATTATAATTATCCAAAACCATAAAGTCAAAAATTCTTATATAGGTTATGACATTAGTTACCAAAGAATTGATATTGTTAATATCTCTTTAGATTCAAGGTTTATAGTCAATAATTTATTTGTATCAGTGTTAAAATATCAAAAGTGCCAATTTTTGTTTATTGGGTAGTTGAAAATTATGTAAAAAAAAATTGTGTCAAAAAAATGTAAAATTTATGAAATTTTTCTTGTATGTGATGTAAAAACTTTGGGGGGTATTTATCATTAAAAATTTGCATCTAAGCTTCATCGACATTTTTGCTAAGTAAGCAACATCTCTTACTAGAGGAAGGATGAAATGGAGGATGGAGATTTCACAGCCTCTCATCAGTCACTAATGATGAGGCCTAAATAATTTGGTGACTTTTGTGTGTGTGTTTGAATAAAAATATAAGATCATTCATATTTACTTGTGTGGTGTGATTTTTCATTTTTTACTGTGGTCTGCTTTATGCCAAATTAGATAATGCCAAGGACAGTTCTTTAGTGGCAATGGAAGCCATCTATGTTGTTTTTATTTGAGTGGTAAGAAACATTAATAGAGGATACATAAGATGATAATGAGGATTTATTATTTATGATATTTCATTTTCTTAGTATTTTGTGTGGTTTTTATTCCCCTACTTTTTTTTAAATCCTTTGATATTTGGAGAAAAGGGAGAGTGTAAATATAATGGAACATGCCAAATAGTTATATAGGAGGGCATCTAACTACAAAAATCCTTTGACTACAGAGATCCTCTAGTTACCTTACTTATTTATGGAGATGATTAGACAATGACAAATCCATTATGGTCACATGGAGTAAATGCAGGATGTGTTTCTTTACATAATAGTCATCATGTGTAGCAAGATCTAGATTACATGATGTAGATAGTAGTATGCAAACCTAAAATCATGCATTGACATATGATTCTATTTGGGCCAGTTCTTGAAGATATATATTCTCCCCATGCTCGCATTAAATGGGTGTAGACTAGGATTAATAATGTTCACAAGGGGTTAATGTTGAGGTGTGTAAACATTATTAATATGTAATAGCATAAATAATTTCATTAAAACAATATTACGTTAATAGGTTATGGGTTAGTTTTATTAGTGTGTAGTAGTTACTTGAATATATTATTTGTAAAAATATATTCATATATAGTGTTCAGTTAATCGAGATATTATTTGGTTGGGTGATTATAGGGATGTGAGAGATTACGATAGAGATATGATCTCCCCATTTATAGGAAAGAGTTTTCCTATATATTTTTAATCTCATATAAAATAATATACAGAGTGAGAGAATAATATTATAATTAATTATTTTATCTAGTGTTTGGCTCTTTCTCTATTGTGCAGACTCTAATTTTTTAGATAGGTTTATATTAAATATTATTTAATTTTGGATACACAGTAAAAATGTAAAATTATTCAATTGGTAAAATTAATTTTAATTTTTTTAATATACACTATTGGCAGTTCATGTCACCTTTAATGTACAATTTTTATTGTATTAATATTATTTATAGTTAACATCCTCAGGCCATTCTCACTACTTTTTAGAATAAAGTTTTCTTTTTATGAAGAAATAAATTTAAAATACGAAAATGCATTTTGGTTTTAACCTTACTAGATTCATTTTAGTAAGGGCCTATTCAAACATGAATTCCAAATAGAAAAGTAATATATAAGAGAGGGATAATGATGCACAAGAAATAAGCCAACCTTTCAGAGGCCATAATTTTTGATCCATAGAACTATTTGAGCTCTACCATGCACCAAAATGATGGTATCAAAAAGTATGTTATTTTTCTTAAGCAGTTCTACTTGCGTAGAAATGTTTTTGATTTTTTTAGAGGCCGTACATGATCATTTGATGGTCTAAAATTGTGATTTAATTATTTTTTTGAATTTTTTCTATTTTTAAAAATTATATATTTTTATAATTGGACATCAAATTAAGTTGATTTTTGTCTCATAGTCTAGTTATAGTGTTTAGGATATTTTGAGAGATTTTTGGGATATTTCAAAAGTTCTTAAAAATAGGCATTTTTTTTAGATTTTAGTTAGTTAGTTAATTTATTTGTTTGTTTTTTTTAAATTTTGCATGTAAACACTAATTTGTGAGTTGAGTGTTATTTAAGCATAGTTTGGGTTTATAATTATTTTAAGAAATCAATATGAATCAATTTTAAGTATTATTTCAAGCTATTGGCCTACTGGGAATTTTCTTATTCTCAATTATTTTTGGGTTCATTATCTGGTATCAAAGTTAGATTCAAATCTTGGTGGAGAGAAGAATGGTGACAGGATGAGGAGGTATGGCATAGATGAACTGACTATACAGGAGCTATAGAGATAAGTTTAACAATTAATAGATGTTATCACTAATTAGTAGAGAAGAGAAGGTGGTTATGATAAAGACACATATCATGATGAAGATGTTTAGTAAGAAAAAGATAAAAAATAGAAGCCACCATCGATGGAAGAGAGGATGGTTCAGGATTTAGAAGGAAGGAATCAAGGTTGATGTTCTAAATTATGGAAGAAGTTTAAAACTAGAAGAGTTGATAGATTGGATGAATAGCATGGAGAAGTTATTCGAGTGGAAGACTATGAGAGAAGACAAGAAGGTAAAGTTTGCATGCACAAAATTAAAAGGTCATAAAATGATTTGGTGGGATCACTTGTAGAAGGAGAGATAGAGAAAAGGTAAATAAAATATTAATTCATAGAAAAAAGATGGAGAAGAAGTTGAGGGAGAAATTTCTTCTTGTGGATTATGTATAAACCCCATACACAAGATTTTAAAATTTAAGGTAAAAAGATCACAGCATATAATAGTATATAGATGAATTTTATAAGCTTTCCATACGAGTGGAGCATGATGAAATAGAAGATCAGATGGTTGCAAGGTATGTAAATTGTTTGAAATTTTCTATTCAAGATGAATTAAGCATGCATATAATACTTAACATGGAGGAGGCTTATCAATTAGTTTTGAAGGTAGAAGAAAAAATAAATAAACAAAATTATAGAAGGACATTTACTAGTCCAAGAAGAGGCAAATCCCCTCCAATAAGGGGATGAGGTGGGTTTAATATCACCATAGGTGGATTTAATGCCAATAAAAGTGAATTGTCATGTGGTTCAAAAAGTCAAGATGATAATAGGCAAGGGTTTCAATACCAACAAAGAGGAAAAATATTTCAGAGAGAATGATGTTATGGTGATGTTAGAGGATAGTTTATAAATCAATCTAGATCTTATATTTGTTATAGATGTGAAGAAGAAGGGCATAAAGAATTTTAGTGTCCAAACTATCAAGATCAAGAAATAAGGTAAGAAGATCACCCAAGAGTAAATCTAGTTGATGCTGAAATAAAAGAGAAAAATACTGAAGTTACACCAACATATGTTTGAGACAATGTCATGCTAAGAAGAACCATGATCTCTCCAAGGAAGGAAAAAGTGTAGAATAAAGAATGTTTTGATGCATGGTTGTGATCAAATATTTTTTGAATAAGATGTACTTTAGGTGGACAGGTATGCAAAGTAATTATAGATGGTAGTAGTTATGAATATTTAGTTTCAAAAGAAATGATTGAGAAACAAAATTTGCAATGTGAAAAGCATCCTAACCCTTATCAGATTTCATGGTTTAAGAAAGGGAATGATGTTACAGTAGATAATAGGTGTTTAATTAAGTTTTTTATAGGAAAAACTTATAATGATGAAATATGGTTTGATGTTATTCCAATCGATGCATGTCATGTGTTATTGGGGAGACCATAGCAATTTGATAGGTAAGTAGTTTATGATGGAAAAAAACACATACACTTTTTGGAAAGGTGGTATAGAACTATACTTTTTTACCTGTTAAAGAGGAAGATAGAAAGCATGCTCTTTACTAAATAATCTATCAAAGATATAAATGTAGTAGGTTGTTGTTATACATTAGTATTAAATAATGATGAAACAAAAATGGTGTTAATACCAATAAAAGAAACAAGAGTGTTGAAATAATATGTAGATGTTATGCCTGACGAGTTACTAGATGGTTTACAACTAGAGAGAGATATTCAACATCACATTGATTTTATTTCAGGATCATCTCTACCCAATCAAACAACTTATAAGATGAGTCCAAAAAAACATGCAAAATTAAATAAATAGGTTACTAAATTGCTAAAGAAGGCGATAAGAGAGAGTATGAGCCCATGTGCAACACCAACATTTCTAACTCCAACTAAAGATGGAAGATGGAAAATGTGTGTGGATAATAGATTAATTAATAAAATTAAATTCAAGTATAGGTTTCCTATACATTATTTAGATGATATCATGGATGTGCTTATAGGAGAAAAATATTTTACCGAGATTGATCTAAGGAGTGGTTATTATTAGATTTGAATTCATGAAGGAGATGACTGGATAACTACATTCAAGACTAGGGATGGCTTATATGAGTGGATGGTGATGCTATTTGGATTATCTAATGCACCTAGCACATTTATGATGGTGATGATTATGATGCTAAGAGAATATATTGGTAAGTTTGTGGTTGTTTATTTTAGTGATATTTTAATATTTAGTAAGACTAAAGGAGAACACTTAGAATATTTGATAATGGCAATGGATTTTTTAATAAAAGAGAAGTTATATGCAAATTTGAAGAAGTGTAGGTTTATACAGAATAGTTTTGAATTTTTGGGATTTGTAGTTTCAGTAGATGGTGTAAAAATAGATGAAAAAAGATAAAGGCAACTGTTGAGTGGCATATTCCAAAAATCATTATAGATGTAGGAAGTTTCCATGGTTTAACAACTTTTTACAATAAAATTATTAAAAATTTTAGTAGTATTATGGTACCAATAACAGATTGCATGAGAGGGAAGGAATTTGCATGGACTAGAGCAGCCACAAAAAGCTTTAAAATTTTTAAGAATAAGATTACACAAAGGCTAATTTTAGCATTATCATATTTTAACAAAATGTTTGAGGTTGATTGTCATGCTTCATTTATGGCAATTAGTGTTGTGCTAAGTCAATAAGGAAAGTCAATATCATATTTCAATGAGAAATTAAATCAGGTAAGAACAAAGTATTCTACTTATGATATTGAACTTTATGTAATTGTACAAGCATGAAGACATTTGAGGCATTATCTAGTGCCTAAGGAGTTTATACTATTTACAGATCATGAGGATTTGAAGTATGTGAATACACAAAAGAAGTTGAATAGTAGGCATGCAAAGTGGGTTTATTTATTACAAGGGTATACTTTTGTGTTGAAACATAAATCAAGAAAATAAAATAAAATCACTAATGTATTGAGTAGAAGGGTATCATTTTAAACTACTATGGTGAGTGAAGTAATTAGATTTGATATTACTAAAGAATTATATGATATTGATCCATATTTTAGCAAGGTAGTTGAGCAGTGCAGGAATTCATTTATAGGTGGGAAAAATGTTATTCATGATGAGTATCTTATAAAATAAGGTTATCTCTTCACAGGTAAATAATTATGCATTCTATTTGGATTTCTATGAGATAATATAATAAGATAATTACATAGTGTTGGTTTGGATGTACATTTTGGTAAGATGAAGATAATAGCTTTAGTGAAGAAAAAGTATTTGTGGCCAAAAATGAAGAGAGATGTGACAAAGTATATTTCAAGGTGTATAATATGTTAGGTGACTAAAGGACATGCCCAAAATACTAGACTATACATGCCATTATTGATTCTAAAAGGACCATGGATAGATTTAAATATGGATTTTATGTTAGGATTTCCAAACACATACAGAGGTAATGATTCAATTTTTTTTGTTGTAGACAAATTTTCTAAAATAGTTCATTTCATTGCATGTAAGAAAATTAATGATGCCACTAGAGTTGTAGAATTATTTTTATGGATATTATGAGTTTTCATGGTGTCCCAAAAACTATTAGTTTAGATAGAGACACAAAATTTATAAGTAATTTTTAGAGGTCTTTGTGAAAAAAGATTGGTATTAAGCTAAAATTTAGTAGTGCATATCACCCAAAAATAGATGGATAGACATAAGTTATGAATAGGATCTCAGGACATTTATTGAGATACTTAGTGAGAGAGAAGCTAAATCAGTGGGACTTGGATTTACCACAAGATGAGTTTGCATATAAAAGTTTAGTGAATAGATCAACAAGGAAGGCACATTTTTAAAAAAATTATGAGAGAAATTATATGGGTATTTTAGATTTGGTATAATTACCAATTGCAGATTGAATTAGTGATGATACAAAAGCATTTGCAGAGCATATGCAATAGTTGCAAGAAGGAGAAAGAAGAAAGTTTTAAGAAAGTAATGAGAAATATAAATCAAAATTAGATTTCAGAAGAAGATCCAAAGTATTTGAAGAAGAAGAGTTGGTAGTGGTTTACTTAAAGAATGAAAATTTTCTAAAAGGCACGTACAACAAGTTGAAGTACAAGAAAATTAGACCATGAAAAATTATGAATAAAATCAATGATAATTCATATGAGGTGAGTTTACCACAAAATTTTGATATATGTTTAGTATTTAATGTTTGAGATTTATATTAATTCCATGGAGAAGATTATGAAGATGAAAACTTAAATTGGGAGTAGCAAGTTCCAAAGAAGAAGAAAGAAAAAATAGTGCAAGTTTTGGATATGAAAATAGTGAGCACAAGGCAAGGGAATTATAATAGGTATTTGGTGTAGTGGGAAGAATTGTAGAAAGAAAACAACACTTGGATTATAGAATGGGAGCTGAAGAAGATTGAAAAAGAAAAGTAGAAGCAGTATAATCAAGCCAACTTGTAGGAGCTGAGTTATTTTCAACCAAAGGAGAATGACGTAAAAAAAATAGGTTAACATTTTGGAGGCTATAAATTTTGACCCATAGCTATTTTTGAGCTCTTCCATGCATTGAAATGACCATATCAAAAAGTACGTTGCTGTTCCTAGGAATTTCTACCTACCTAGGAATGTTTTTGATATTTTTTAGAGGTCGTACATGATCATCTAAGGGTTGAAAATTATGATTTAATTATTTTTTGAGTTTTTTCTATTTTTAGAAATTATATATTGTTAGAAATAGACATAAAATTCATTTGAATTTCATCTCATAGTCTAATTATGGTGTTTATGATATTTTGATAGATTTTTGGGAGTTTTTGAGAGTTTTTAAAAATAGGTTAACTTTTTTAGATTTTAGTTTTATTTTTAAAATTTTGCATGTAAACTCTAATTTTTGAGTTAATGATTATTTAAGCATGGTTTGGGTTTATAATTATTTCAATAAATCAATATGAATCAATTCTGAGTATTGTTTGAAGATCTTAGCCTATTGGTAAATTTCTTGTTCTTGATAATTTTTGGGTTCATTAGATAGGCATTCATACTTTTTAAATCTACAAACTAGATATAGGGTTGCATAGTGGATCATTATAAAATTTTAAAATATAATGGATGTTATATAAATATCATGAGTAAACTTAAATAAATATTAAAGATATGTACAATTTCCTGTCATAACTTATTTCAAAACATATCTCATTTAAATCCTTGTAAACACCTTATTAACACAAATAAGGAATATTGTCTAAAAATAATTATTTTATAACTATCCTAATGAAAGAGGACCCAAATTTATTAGGTAAAAATATTAATGTAAGGGAAAGAGGAAGAAAATTATTTTTTCATTGGACATGTCATCTCTTTAAATTTCAAGTAAATAATTATAGTTACCAAATCAATGTTATAGATAAAACAAAAATATGCTATCCATATTATTAAAACCTAAATAAAAACCATGAAAGAAACCAGATGAGATAACCCTCATTCATCTTGCTATTATATTCAACTGAAGAATAAATACAACCAAGTAGCTCACTTAGAGATACACACTAGCTTCAACCTTCATAGTCTTTGCTTTAAAAAATCTGCCAATGACATCTAATAAACAAAGTAACAATTTTAATTTTAGTTTTATCCTTCATAAATTATTCTCTTAAAAAGCTTGTGAATGATATTTAAATTTTGAAAAAATAATATATTTGACATCAGAATAATATATAACCTTTACGTATTCATATGAAATTTATATATGAACGTTTTCAATACACAGCTAATTAATTCAAACAAATCATATAAGCTTCACCTTCCCACTTCTTTTTTCTCTAAATATCAAAACAACTCCACTATTAGTTCTACCAAATGCACCACACTGCACCTATATAATAATGATATTCATATTTATTAATATAAGGTTTTGTCTTTCTCAAATGTATGAAATCTAAATATTTTACTATAGGTGCTTTGACTTCCTTAATTTCATATTCTTTGTCTTAATACTTTCATTTATTCCTTTTTAAACACTATTTTAGTTTTTTATAACTCGTGGATAAACTCTATTTCCAATTCATATTCTTCAATTATTTTAGAGTCTTTTAACGACTAAAATATTATAATATAAAAGATGACTGAAAAATTATACATAATTTCATAGTCCAACAATCATATGCACATAAATATAAATAGTAGATTTTTTTTGGGTAGTATTTTGGCTTCCAATTTAAAAATTATTAGATGTTGATAGTCTATAAAATATCTCTCAAATTATTCAATTTTAAATTTTAAAATAATTCATGTAAAGAAAAGACATATATTGATAGTACATTTTTCAAGTTTAAAGAAAAACATGGGACTTCAATGACCTATAAGAGAGTTAAGAATAATCATCACAAATAATTAGAATGATTATGAAAATAATTGGGTTCCAATGTCATTTTCTATTGATTTTGAGGTTATTATGGAATTTTCATCCTATGGTCAACACAAGGTAAAAATAAGGTACATGTCTAATA
>JARHVA010004071.1:342500-350000 GCA_037957365.1 Torreya grandis
ACTGACATACTCACCTCCATTATCAGTTTGAAGAACCTTGATGGAATTCTCAAATTATTTATCAATAAGTGCCTTAAAGATTTGACGATGTTCAAACACTTCAGACTTTTTCTTAATAATGTAGACTCATTTATGTCTTGAAAAATCATCAATGAAAGTGAGAATGTACTTAGCCCTTGTAAAGGATACACTAGAAAAAGGCCCAGATACATCACTATGTACTAAATCCAATGCTTGTGAATCCCTCCAAGCTTGGCCTTTATCAAATTTTTATTTTGGATACTTTCCAAGAGACCATCCCTCACAAATTCTTTCAAATAATTGGACTCAAGGAAAGCCTATGACCATGTTATTTTTTATAATTTATTTAAGATAGCGATAGTTAAGGTGGCCAAACTAATCATGCAATAATTTTATAACTCCATCTGAATGAGTCAATAATGTTGTTAGAGAAGAATAAAGTACAAAATGTGAGAAGGTGTATAACCTAGTTTGGTGATCTTACCTACCCACTACCACTATAGTATCACTACACAACTTCCTAATGATAATTGAGCGTGGTACAAACTCAAACCCCTTGCCTTTTTTGATATGAGTGATTTGATACACTAATAAGAGATTGGTTGAAAGGGTAAGGACACTTAGAACATTGTTCAATATTCCTCCTTCCATTTCAATAGACACTCTCTTGCAATATGTACAAATGTATCATCACCCATACTGATAGAAGACATGCTACAAATATCTAAAGAAGAAAACTAAACTAACAAAGAACCCATGTTGTGAGAAGTACCTAAGTTAATGACCCAAGAAGATGTTGAAGATGCAACTACTATAAGAGCCTTGTAAATTTATTTATCTTTCCACTTTCCCTTAGCCTTAGTAGAATATTGGCAGGATTACTTTTTCTTGATAGACTCAAGAACATCTATGGTGTTCTTCTCGAGGACATGCGTTAGGTGATATAATTACTTCTTCATGTATTTATTTTCACCATTCCCACTTTTCTTATTGTAGGCACACTTAACCTTCTCTTTCTTATGTTTTTTATTGAAAGAGTAAGCTTTAGTGTTAGTTTTAGTAGAGGTTGATTCTTTCTTCTTATTCTCTTTGTTTGAAGTCTTTAATTTCCCATTCCCTACAATTAGGGCTTGATGTTTCATGGATTTCAATGTACCCATCTGGATCAACTTGTCTTGCTCCCTAGTTAACTAGGCAATGAAAGCATTTTCCATGCAATGCCTAAATAAATTGTAGTGGTATGAAAAGTAAAGACATAGACCGAATATCTAGGACCTAGTTTAGAGAGTATAGAAAGAACAAGTTGGTGATGTTCTTTATTTATCCCATATTATTTCAAATTCAATATCAAGGACTTCAACCTAGTGATTAAGTCTTGAAGGGTTTAAATTTTTTAAGGACATAGGCTAATGAGTTCATTCTCAAATTCATAACCAATCATCACTTCTTACTCAACAAATAGTTTACTAAGAATGGCTCATACATTATGAGGTGTTTTGGTAGGCTCTAAGAGAAATAAAAGATCAGGTGCTAAAGAAAAACATAATAGCCCATAAGATTCATCACTAAAATTATACCATTTAAGTATATATACATCTTATTAAGATTATATTCATTACCCATGGTTATCCGATACAAACCCTTACTCCTTAGAATGATTGTCATCTTGATTTTTTATTCACAATAGTTAAAATAGGGTAGTGGGTTGATTGAAATTGAATCCATTATAATAGAAATGAGATGTAGTATTATTACAAGTTGAATTTGTTATAGAAATAAAATCTCAATTAGAATTTAAAAAGGGATAAAAGGGGTACATTACACCCTGCCCCCCTAAACTATGAAATGGTAACCCCCCCCCGCGCCCACCCCCCCTAACACACACACCAATGTTGTAAATACACAATCAAAAGATGTTAGACTCAGTTAATGGTGTGTATTGAGCAATCAATCAAATGAGTCAAAATATTATATTTTTCAAACAAAAGAGAACACTATACACATCCAATAATACATCCATGGAAGCAAGTATAATGGCAACAAGTGAAAAAAAATAGGAATACTTTCTTTTTAAATATTTCTGAAAAAATATTGTTTTACAAAAAATAACAAAAAATATCCACTAATAATGCTAAACTTGACCAATATTTTTGTGATTTACTTGTGAATTAAAATAAAATTATCATATTTTCCCTTATTTTAGATCAAGCTATTAAAAAAAGAATTTAACATGCTAAAAACATTAGGAAAACTTGAATATAATTAGCTTTTTTTTTTTTGAAGAAACATTGAAGCCTTTGAAATAGTAAGAGTTTCCTATGATAATTATTGAATAACTCACATGATATGGGGTTTTATAGGGGTAAAATATTACCCCTTGATACAATTGAAGGCTATTTTTGGTGAGGCTATTAAGCCAAGCCAACCAATATTTACATAGAGGCTACATGAAATGGTAGTTTTGACTGGTTGGAAATGAGAGTAGTGTCAACAATTGAAAATATTGTAACCAAAAACCATTTGGAAGAAATAATAAAATAGGGTCAAACATGTAGAACTAGTTGAGGCTACACACAAGTTGATACCAAATAGAGGAGATAAGAACCGAGGTTGTATGAAGGCATGCATATTTTTTGTATAAAAATGCACTAAGTCACATTGAACATGTTGTCACAAAGAAAACAAGGAAAGTATGGTAATTGATATCAATGAACTAGTTATTTAAAAAGGATGACTCTACTGAAGATGAAAAAATTACCATAAATGGATTTTGAACACTAGTTTTTATTTCCAAATAACAAATCTAAAGATTTCAAATTAACTAACAATAATAAAAAAATAGACAATCAAATACTAAAGTGGTTATAATACCATATCAGAGTGGACCCCAAGATATCTAGATCAAAATAATGTATATGTTTTCAATAGGCATAAGTCAAGAATGTACACAACACAATAACTACAGAAAAATGAAATCACAAATACAAGAATACTAAATAAACAAGATAAGATCAAAAATAATATTTCATTGAATAATAACTCACTAGTAAATATGTACATAAGAGGGCATGATTAATTTTTAACAAGAAAGGTAGTCATAGAGAAAATAATAGAAGAGTAACTCCCATACTCAAAAAAGTTGGTCAGGGGAGTTACTTCCTATTCATCCATTCAAAATGTAACTCCAAGTAGACCTAACCAAGCTTATCCTTGAAAGTAGGAAAACAACAAATAAGGAAAAACATCAATAATAAATAAAAATGGGAAATAATAAATATTCTACTCTAATAAAGTTTATTTATGATAATAATTTCCTAAATGTAGTTTCTAATATTTAGAGATAGGATGTTTGTGTTTTCAACAATGCTAAAAAAATTAATCATTTTTTATCCTTCAATGAGCTTAACAATAATTATAATCAAAATACATTATAATATAATTAGAATCAAAATTATGAAAAGTCCTTTAGTGATAAGGACAATATGAATTAATTTTACCTTGATAAACATTAGAACTAATCCTTGCATAAGTCATGCTAGTGTAATGAAAAAGATGATAAAAAAGCCATTTTACCATTTACCAAGGACACCAATAGAATACTCCATTGAGTGCATAATTTTTGAGCTAGGATTATAATAAGTTGTGTTACAAATGATTTTTTTTATAATCACATTGACTTTCATCTTTAAATACATGATTATGAGCAGAATAAGTAATTTTTACATTAAGTGCATCAAAGGAAGTTTGAATAATCTCTATTTTGTAATGAGAATCATTTCCAAATGCATTAAGAGTCATATATTAACATTTAATTTGATATTTAAGATCAAAAATTTTGTCATATTTAAAAATAATTTGTTGTGTAAACTTCTTAAATGCTAGAAAAATGGCTAGTTTAAAATACATTGAATAGAATAAATGCATTGAAGTAATTCTTAATGAAAAATACATTATAAACATCAAATTTTAATTAAAAATGAGGCAAGGGCATTACTAATTTTATATCCTATATATTTTTAGAAGAGTCCAAGAGTTAATTTGATTGAAAAAGGATACATTATAAGTAAAATATCAATATTTATTATTAAAACACCAATAATTATACATGTAATTTCAAAACATTGATTTTTTATGGGTTTTGAAAATGAATTTATAAATTAAAGATAATAAAGCCTTTAATTTATCTCAAATTAACATGTAAATGTAAGTCCACACCAAAAACTAAAAGAACAAGACTTCCCTTCGAATGCTTCTTTTTGTTATGTAAAAAAGATTAAGGAGGATTTTAAGTAAAAGTTATATGAAATGAGATTAAAAAATAATATTCATTTTTATATGGAAAGTTTTTTTAATGCGATAAATCATGATTATAAAATACATGACCAATTTAACAATAGAAAAGCCAAATAAATAATTTAAATAAATAAAAATGCTTTGATGGAAAGCAAAACTCTGCTCTTGATTTCTTATTTTTTTAAGAAGAAACACATATTTATGAAAAAAAGGATAAAGATACATTATCCACTATACCAAATTAAAAGAAAATGCTTTAGATAATGAAAAAACACAAGCTTGAAAATTCATAGAATAAGAACTAAGTGTGCATAAAACATCTCAGTTCGATGTTTCACAATGCATTTAGGCAATTGAGAGACATCAATAAAATCATATCAAGCACTAAAGCATATACAAAAAATTCAAAATTTTTCTAATTAAGCAGAGAAATAAAGTAATGAAGCAGACACCTATGAAATGTAAGGTGATAAAAGAGCAAAATGATAATAATTAACTGAGTAAGAATTGACAAAAGGATATAAATTTTTACTAAATAAATAATCACTAATAAATATAAATACCTTAGGTGGTAGACCAAACACCAAGATGCTAATAAAAGACAAAAGAAAACTTTATAGAAGTCAAAATAGGAAAATAATAATAAAAGACAAACATTGCAACTAGTGGCTAAGAATAACACAAACCCAAAGTAGCAAGGTGAGATTATAGAAGAGAGTAAAGGAGAAAACATAATATTTTTCTTCCTATAAAAGGATTATCTTAGTCTAAATATATTACAAAGGATTACAAATGCATGTGAAAAATACCATAAGAAAGAGTAAATACATAGCTATGAAGATAAAAGTAAATAACAATTTTAGGCACATAGAGGTACAACTTAACCATTAGATAATGAAAAAAATAAAAATATTTAAGGATGAACCCATAGGAAATAAGAATTAGTGAGAAAATAGAACAAAAAAGAAACACACTACGCTTAAAATCATATAAAATGGAACACAATACTATGGTTTAAATTTGTATCAAAGACCAATTATGCCAAATAAATAGGAACTAATAAAATTTTATATTTTAGGTAAATAATTTTTTTTTAATAAAAAAATGAAGGTTAAATTATAAATTTTATTTAATTGATGAAAAAAGAGTTAAAACATGTACTGTAAGGAGAAAAAATGCTGAAAAGAGAAAAAAACAATGCAAGCCTCCTTGGAAACAACTTATAATTTTTTTTAGAAGGTAAAATGACAAAGGAAGCTATATAGTTTATGCTAAAGGTGGATAAGTAAACTCAAAATCAATTAAAATGTTGCAAGCCTTTGTGGAAAAAAAGCAAAATTTTCCTTCAAAAAATTGCACACACTCAAATTTCAACATTAAAAGACATCATGCTTTGATAACCTATTATGAATTATGTCAAAAGTAAAAAAAATAATGTTTAAATGATAAAAAAATATAATATATAATGAAGAGATATTATCTCACAAGCAATAAATCAAAAAAATTAGAGAGACAAGAGTTTAGAAGTTGGAAACTGAACTAGTTAGAAGAAAACCCACATGAATATTGAGAAGCATTTCCAACAATGATTTTCATAATATGCGCTTCTAATAAAGAATATTATATAATAGGAGAAAGATTCAAGTGACAAGACAAGAGAATACTATATAAGGAGATAGATCTTAAAATAGAGAAAGAAGAAGGGTGATGAAATGATTAAGAATACCATGATGACCTTACAAGGTCTCATTATTATGTGCCAAATCTCTTATTCCCCAAAGAACGAAGGGAAGTGTGTGACATTTGGGGGGCTATGGGTGGGGAGTCAGGTTTTCTTATGCAATTAATTCCTATAATCCTACAAAATGACAAAATAGGTGAGAGACACCTTATAAATCTTGGAAAAGGTTAATTTATAATAATAACAAAAGCACATCTAAAAGAGACTTAAATTAAGCCTAAATATCTAAAGTGAACCCAAATAATTTTAATCTCTAAATTTAATGTTATATGCAACCAATCACTCAATTCATTGCATGAGCACTCAAATAGGTATATCAAACCCCTTAAACACAACTTTGACAACTTACCATAAATTTAAACTCGATATGCCATGTTTAAGTGCATTGACAACCGATCACTTGATTCATTGCATTGTGATATAAAATAGGGCATATCAATCCCCCTTAACACAATATTAATACTTTAATGAAAATTTAGACTTGATATGACCTATTTTAAAGACATGTGTGAAAAAATATTTTATTTGTTTCAACTGGAAATTAAATATGGTTTATCAAGTCCCTAATCACAAATGTGACAACCAAATTTTAAATTGGACTCAATATTACCTATTCAAGTGACCTATGTAACCAACCAGACAATTATTTACATAGTGCACTTAAGTAGGGCATATTTATCCCCTAAACTCAAATGAGATAACTCAATATAAATCAAGAATCACTACATTCCCTATTTGAGTTCCATGTGTAACTAATACCTTTATTGGTTTCATATTACACTAAAATAGGGTATAAAATCCCCCTAATATAAATTAAGACTCCATATGCCTTATTTGAGTTTCTCGTTCAACCTCTCACTTGACTAGTTATAACGAGACCTCAAATAGAGAATTCAAGCCCACTAAATATAAAGCTGATAGCCTCTAATGTAAATTCAAACTTGATATGCCCTCTTTGAGTTCCATATATAATAAATCATTTTATATTTGATATGCCCTATTTTTTTTCCTTGTGCAACCTATCACTTGATTAGCTCAAGCACATGAACTTTATATAGGGCATATCAAGCCTACGAGATAAAAAATTGATATATTGATTTAAATTTAGACTTAATATTCCTTATTTTAGTAACTCGTGAAACTAATCACTTAATTTTTTGCATGTGGTATGGTATTTAAATAAAGCTTATTAAACCTGTTAAACATAAATACAAGAATTTATTTTAGATTTGGAATTGATATGTCACATTTTATTTATATGGAAAATAAGTTTCTTTATAAGTTACATATGGAACTCAAATAAGGCATATGAATCCTTATAAATACATATTTAATAACCTATTATAAATTCAAACTTGATAGCTCTATCGAAACTACTATGAGCATGCTAGAAGAGAGAATTTGAATGTGTTAGGTTGACATCCATCATAAATTCTTATAATTCT
>JARHVA010004071.1:355000-360000 GCA_037957365.1 Torreya grandis
ACTAAGTGGAAGTAAAATTGGCACAATTACTATGATCCAAAAAACATTTGTATTGAAAATAGTTCATAATCATAGTCATATTCCTACACCCTGAAATGTAAAATAAATCATAATATAGATAAAATGAATTGTGGTTTTAAATTATTCTCACTAGGAATCATGTATAATTGTGTATCTTTCGGCTACCTATTTGATAATATTGTGAATTCAATGGATGCATTTTGGTAAAATATCCATTATTTTAAACTATATTGATGATAAATTTGAGAACTTTCATATTGCCAAAAATTATGTTAGAATTTGGTTTCTTTTGGATTTTTTAATAAGAAAGTTGTGTGACATTTGAACTATGTAATGATTTTGAATGTTTCTTCATTATAATGTATTCCATTAGACTAAACTATTAACAACCTATGTTTTTGAATATAAATTAAATTAAAAATTAACCTGGTAAATTTTGGTTCCTTTTCAAGGATCATGTCCAATATGATTCTAGTTAAGAGTAAAATATTTATATGCTTCTATGATTTATGGTTATCATTATAACATATTTTATTTACTTACAAGTGTATCATTTTGGTTTTTTTATGAATGTATTCCTTATTGTACAACTAAGTATTTATATAGGGTATTCCAATACTATAATAATGAGAGAAAACTATTTTAAATATATATTTTTGTTTTAGAATTCAATAAAGTCATAGTTTTCAAGGAATACATTCTTAAGAAGGATCTTGGTAGAGTTTTGCACCAATATAGCATTAATAAATTTTTAATTCTTGATTTAACACATGGTTCTCTCTAAGATTTTAGAGACAAGATTTTCATAGATTTATTTTAATAGAGATTACTATTACTTCAATCATAAACATCATAGGATTTATTAATGCATTGGAAATATTAACAAAAAAACAAGTTGGTATTTTAGTTCACTCAATGGCCATTCCATTTACATATCTTACATTGTTTATTTATAGTTTAATTAATGTATGAAACTTGTTTATAAATTTCCAAAGATAAAAATAAGGTGAAGGATTGAATGATATTCCATTAGGTTTATTGTTAAACTGACTGCAAATTATTTTAGCTTGCTAGTCAATTTCCATGACTTAAAACACGTTAAACATTTGAACTCCCACCATAGATATGAGTCTAATTTTGTACCCTCTTATAAATATAACTAATTTATTTAACATTATAAATAAAATTAAATATTATAATTCCCACCTTCAATATCTACATATTTTAATTTTTGAGTCATGCACCATTAGGTTTCCTACACCATCACGTATTCCCTTGGGGAAAAGATGTTTTATGTTACCTCTAAAGATATACTTAGGAGGAAAATTGATGAGATTCACTATGATTTTTTCGATAGTGAGCCGATTGAGATGGAAATTTTTGTCATTAGATACCATGCTACTTAGATTTTAGGATAACTACATGTTTTTGAAGATCTAGGCGTATAATAAGATTTATATTTTCTTCTCCCACTCCTAAAATTTGAAGAACTCATATACTATTTTTTTTTAATTCATAATATTTTAAGTGTCTCTATTTTATTTATTTATTCTCTTATATGATTGGTTAGCAGTCAAACTCATATGTTTTTTAAGGATTAGTGTTTAAAGACCTATTTAATGTGTCATCTTAAGTATTCCTACTTATGTTAAGTTTCTAGCTATCTGCTTATTACCTGAGCATGTTAATTACAAACAAATATTTGTGGTAAATATATTAAAAAAATATCATAAAATAATGAATTTTTATTTATATGTTGCTAAAATAGATATAAACATATCAAATTTAGAAATTATTCTATCCCTTTTTCTTCATATCATATATCAAATCATTTCAATATTTTCATCAAAGTTGAAAAACATTTTTTATTCCTAATCTTATTAATATGATTATTCTTATTTTTAAACATAAATATATATCATTATTATGAACTACATATATGAATAAGTTTTATTGTCTATTTAATTGTAGGTAGATCCTAACATAAATATTATTGCATTCTAAAACATTCTCATTTTTATTTTATTTTAGGAATATCTACTATATTTTTATAAATAGTCATATCATTTTACTAGAGGTTGATATTATTTTATATATAATATTTAAAGATGGACCAATATAACAAATCCCATCTTATTGAGATAGTACCAATCCCCAACTATAACAATAGGAGGTATTCTTTATTATGGGTATAGTCCCAAAAATTGAATTGATCACTTTCCATTATAAATTGAAAAATAATACTTTAATCAATAGAGGAAAAATAATGAAATGGATGATAGTTATATCCTGGTCTCATGCATTTTTATCATCTTTTATTGATCATCATCAATTAACATCATCAAGGCGTAATGTAAATGCACAATAAATTAAGTAGTTATTATTAGGAGTACTATGGTATAAATTAAATTATATGAATACTTTAAAAGGTTCAAAATATTTTTCATGTCATTTCCTTAAATAATGAAAGTTAATATGGTAAGTTTAAACATAAATAATTGTGCCTGATCAACCAATGCTTCAATTCTATTCTTAGCTTTATCTTTACAAGGATAAAAAATATCATCCAAAAATTATATGATCTAATACTAAATAGCCTCAAATTTTATTAGACAAGGAGGAAAATAAAATAAGGACAAAAAAGGTATCAATAATGAAAAGGGTGATATAAGGAAATAATTGAAGGGAAAAAGAAGAACAAAAGAAGTAGATTAATTTATAGTCAATGAATAGAATCTCTAACTCAAAAAAAGTAGGTTAATTATAAATATTAAAAAGGGAGAGATTAAAAAAGAGTTAATAAGGGCTCTCAAGGCTATTGTTGCATAACATGTTCTATAGTGAAAAATAAAGTATATTGAGAGAAATATAGTCAAGGATAATCTCAATAAATATCAAAATTGTGAACATGAGACATTATATTTCTCTCTCTCTCTCTCTCTCTCTCTCTCTCTCTCTCTCTCTCTCTCTCTCTCTCTCTCTCTCTCTCTCTCTCTCTCTCTCTCTCTCTCTCTCTCTCTCTCTCTCTCTCTCTCTCTCATGAAATGCTACAATGAATCTACATGTATGGCAATCTCAAATTTTATTGATAAAATATGTTGATGCACTTTATATAGTTGTGTCACATTTGATACAAATGTAGACAAAACTTAGCTAAGGAAACCAAAATAATTACACAAATGTGAAAGTGATAGTTATAAATTATGTTTGGAGTTTTAAAAAATGAATATTTGATCCACTTTTAATTTCATAATGTGTTTGGATTACACATGTTTTAAATTATAGTCTGTGATGAGTTGTATTAGCTTTGATACACCTTCATTAGTAGCATATGATGCCTCTTCACAATGTAGTGAATTTTTTGTATTCAAGTATTAGTTGTGGAGATTATAATATGCAAACCCAAATGATAATTAGAATATAATTATAATAAATAACATATATAAATACATTCTAGAGACATTAAATGAATTATCATGCAACCTTTAAGAGCCTCTTACTTGGCCTTCTTGCCTAGTTTGAGAATACACCAACCTCGAGTTTCATTTGTCTTTGGAATATAAAAATCTCATTTTCTTAAGCATGGTAGAAGAGTTTTTTTAATTTTTGATAGCTTCCTACACAATGACCATGTCCCCTCACCCTTTGGGAAGATGGGATAAACCATGAAGATTTCCTTTTAATTAACTCACTTTAAGATGCAATTTCATATGTCAAATTATATGAAAGACATTTATAAGATATTTTATCCAAAAATTAAAACCATTACACACTAAGCTTTTATTTACTTAATACCTATCAACAACATGTTTACCAATGAATAAAACAAGTGTAAATGTTATTTTATAACCTCATATTAGATATCCCCCCTCTACCACCCTTTATTCACACCAATCATTTTATACTTTGGCCACAAAAACATCTTTTTTTGTGTCACAGGGAGTTCCATCAACATATTTTAGAACATAATCATATTCCTAAAGAAACTCATTTGGAATGGTATAATGAATTTCAAGCTATGTGAAAAACATGTCTCATGTATCAAATAAATAAGACTCAAAATGAGATTAAGAATTCTTGTTGATTTCATCATTCTCTACTCTAGTAGCCAAGGACATCACCTTAGTTACATGTTTACAAATGTTTCCCTTCCTAGACCATGGACAATTAAGAACATGAAAATCTTATCCAAACATGGTGAAAATTTTCAAATTGCCCATGTTAGATTGGATCCTTATATTATAAATGTCCATCACATGTTCGTGTAGATGAAAATCAATATCATGTATTTATGTATCCCTCTTAACAGATTTTAAAACATGCCTATCCTTTTTTAAATTCTAAATATACCCCAAAATATTCAATATGCACTTTTATTTTTAATATGGTTCAACATTTTCATAAGGGTGTAAATAAACCAATCCATCTACTTATTACATTTTTTTACAGAATACTATAAAAAATATGATATTGATGTATCAATGGTAAAAATTAGTGGATGCATTTGTGTATTGGTCTACATAGCTAAATCAATGAGATTTTCTGGCTCGCATACCTACAACATAATTTCAATTAGTTTTAAATCAACATATACTAGATTATAAAAATATGCTTAAAATAAAATATAATGTAGACAATGAACTCACTAATTGTGTTGTCAATTTGAGACCATGTCTTTTTGAAACATGACATGAACCCCTTCTTTGCATGGAACTTAGCCTAAAAATTAGAAATAATAATATATATTTCATTGTCCTTTTTAATTTCCTAAAATATTTCTCCAAGTTTATATAATATCTACATACTAACCTCCCTAGAATATGTGTACCTATAGACATTATTAAACCATGCCCTTCTCACATGCTAAATATAAATGAAGATGTGACTATTTAACAAATTCTTGCATCCTCTCAACAAATTATAATATTAAAAACATAATTTATTGCAAACATTACATTAATCATTTTGAACATAATATT
>JARHVA010004071.1:365000-512500 GCA_037957365.1 Torreya grandis
TTGAATGACACCTTGGATAATACCAATTTATGGTAGTCAATAGAGGATAATCTCCCTGATGCCCATTGGATATTATGTGATGACTTTAATATAGTGGCATCTTTTGAGGACAAAGTGGACTACTTACCTACTAGGTGAAGAGTTAGTGAAAGGGATATGTGGTTTTACATGTGAACTAAATGGGGACTTTATGAGCCTAATTTAACCCACTATCCTATAGATGGAGTTTGGTACAGCTAGAATAATTTCATGGAATGCCCCACTCAAGTTTTAAAGTGTCTAGATAGGGCATTGATGTCCACCCAACCATACTTCTTATTTGATAATGGTTTTTCCCCTATAGTGTAGGCACTACCATATTTTGGGATTTTCAACCATTCCCCTATCCATTTCAGATTGACATGGCAATTTATGCAATCCAAAGGCCATAAAATGCAATTCTTCCTTCACACCTCCTTGCTCAAACATGGGCCCATGGTAATACACATTAGGATAGTTTAGAATTTATATCCAAATCCTTCCTAAGAAACTAGTTGGATTCTTTGGTGGGATGACACCATAATAAGGACCTCTCACTTTCTATGAATCTATGGCCATCAACTTGCTAAAATTGGGAGACACTCCTACTCTGCTACTTCCTCAAAGCTTAATCATGTAGCTTTAGCCATATAAAAGTATCCTTTCAATGAGATATTGTAGGTCAGATTTGCCTCCTTATGATATCACATTCAAATTGTAGATAACTACAATGCCCTAGGAGCCCAAGTCAAAGCCAAGATTCACTAGCTTAAGATTTGGGACAAAACTTCAAAGGAGTTCTTTTAAATGTTGTTAGTTGAGAACTCAAAATAACAAATTTAATTCATTTCTTAGGCTGGTAATATAATCATAGAGACTTTAAATATTGTTCATGCCTTTATCCACTATTATCAATAAGTGTTCAATGCTCAATCCCACTCGATTGAGCATGAAATTTCCCTCTAGCAATGCCTCACAGTGGTCCCATACAAAATCACTCCCAACTAGCAGGGAGCTTATGATAGGTCTCTGACTGTTGATGACTTACATAAGGTAGTGTCTCACATGGCTAATGACAAAGATCTTGGCAGTGATGGCTTTCCTTAAAAATTCTATAAAACCCTCTGAGACCTTGTAGGTAGTGACTTAAATAGGGTTTATTAAGAAGCATTTTTTTCACATTCACTTGGTAAAAATATAAATAAAGGGAATATTAAATTCAGTCTAAATAGGGAGATCCTAAATTAATCTATAACTAACATCCCATTACCACCCTTAATGTCTCATATAAGATCATTTATAATGCTCTAGCAATCTATCTGCACAATATGTTTCCTCTCATTGTGCATCCAGAAAAAATGGGTTTCATCCAAAGGCATTATATATTGGATAACAACATTATAGTCTCGAAAGGGATAAACTAGGTCAAACAATCTAAACAATAATCTATATTCATTAAAATTGATTTTGAAAAAGATTATGACCACATTGAATGGCCATTTATTTTAGCCATGCTTCAAGCATTGGGCTTCAGGCCCATCATTAGGCAAACCATCCAAATGCTTTTTTTAGATGCCTAGGTTGTTCTCTCCATTGATGGAGTCACCTCTGAGTAGTTTCACCTATTTTACTCCATTCCATAAGAGTCCCTGCTAGCTCCCACCTAGTACGTGCTTGTAGTTGAGGGTTTTGGATATCTTCTTAGCAATGCCCAAGGTAGGGGCCTTGTTAAGGGAATTTATCTCCCTATAGACACTATGAACCCTTAATAAGATATGAAACTACTTAATGGTCACTTTGTGGATGAATCCTTCCTGACCCTAATTGAGGATGAATCTAATGTGGACAATGCCTTGTAGTGTCTCAAAACCTTCTGCCTAGCCTCTGGATCTGGTATCTAAAGGTATAAAACTCATTACTATAGATAATCTTACCTCTCTTCATCAGTGTGGGCTGATAAATTTTGTTGGAAGTGGATCCAACATGATAAAAGTTTTTAAATTTCTTGTCATCCCCTTTGATTTTGATGTTTTGAGACATTTATTGTGATAATATGTTGTTGATAGAGTTGCTAAGAAACTAGATTATTGGGTTACCAAGTCTCTTTCATTAGCATGAAAATTTAAAATTTGTTTAAATATTCTTATGACCACCCATGTGTACTACTCATTATGTTGGGTACCTTAAAATAAATCTTACCAAATTTTGGAAAAATTGCTTAGAGATTTACTTTTGGCCTCTTCCTCCAAAGGTAAGGGTTTCACAGAGTGGCCTAAGAATATTGCTACCTCACACATGATGTTGAAGGGATGGGGCTCATTGGCATAGCCTGACAAGGAAATTCCTTATGTACTAAATGGATTGTGTGGAGCATTGAGGGCCAAGAAGCTTGGAAGGTGTTGCTCAAAGACTATATCACCTTAGGATTGCCTAAGGGAAAGAAAGCATGGAAAGGGCTTGGCTTCCATAATTTTATTTTCATTTAGTCTCTCATCAAAATCATATGATCCTTTATGGCTAAAAGCATCTGGAAAGCATGGGAAAAGATTAAGCCATGGCTTCTCTATCATGGTTTTGGTTTTCATAATGGGCTATTCACTAACATCCACTCTCTCTAGTGGTCTCCCATTTTTAATCTCAATTAATTTCCCATAGAAGAAGTCCCATATATCAATGCTCTCAAATTTTTTTAAATGGGAATTCTTATCATCCGAGATATTTTTTTTAGGCAAACTAACTCATGGCTACCCTAGGAAGAAGTGAAAGCCACATTCTAGTTAGCCAATGTGAACTATGAATCCTACCAAGAGATTATGAACACTATGACCCCTTCTATCCTCCACAAAATCTTGGTCCTCTACACTTAGCCATAGTGGCAAGACTAGAAGTAATATGTGGAGACCTCGTTTCATAATTACACACCTTAGCTTGGCTATGGATGGATCACTTCCCATTTGCCCATGGTGGACTACATCAATGCCTATTATGGGATGTAATCATCTATTTTTATGTGGATATTTTGATTAAACACTATTTGGGGGGCTTATTTAGAACCTAAACTTGCTCTATTTGCTTGGTGTATACAACACCAAGCCTTACCCATTAGTTGAAGACTCATCGAGCTAGGAGTCCACCAGCCTACTTTCCCTCTTTATGGCCACTTTGAGATGAGACCATGATCTCTTCAACCCTTTCCATCATAAATTATTCCTTTGGTATCACATCCTCCTTGGAGATAAAACCATGATTCCCTTCATATACGTACAAGTCTTGCATACTTTCAGAGTAGAGATTCTTTTCTATCTTTTGAAGAAAGAAATAATTATTCACTTAATTATACTATTGATGACAGGAATGTTTCTACTTTAAACAAGTCCTCTATCATCTCTAATGTTATTTATAGATTCAAGCTCAAGCCAATAAAGTGGTTGTGTAGCTTAGGCAACTTCAGGATCTCATCTCCCACTAGAGAGATGTTCCTTATACAATGGCTGAGTTTCTACCATATCAACCTAGGGATCCCAGACTAGAGGATATAATAGCTATTCCACCTCATAGTGGGCATCATCTCATCTATTCTTGGTGTCTCTCTAATAGAGGCACCCTGTACCAGTGTATGACCCCTTTTAGGAAGTAGTGAGGGTGGTAGTCATTACGTCCTTCCCTTATTAGGTAAGATGTATGGGATGCTCCTCCTCCTCTATTCCTAGATACTTAAGGGGTGACACGTAGTGGTATATTTAACATGCATGATGAGTTTCCTAGGCTCTCTTTGTCCATTTTGCCCACATGGACATAAGAAGAAGATGATAGAGACACTACTCAAACTACTGGGTAGGAGCCCATTCTAGATGGAAATGACTTGATTATCCTACGATAAGTTCCAGATGATATGGATCCACCACCTCCTTGTCTTGCTATTGATACTTAAAGTTCTTTTCTATATGTGATTTTTTCCTAGGCTTCACCTAGTTGTTTGGTATACTTTTGATTTTGGATCCTAGGTCCTGCCTACTTTGACTGCATGGTATGCTCTCATACCACCTATATTTTTTTGTTAATTATTTGAATATTTTTGTTAAGTTAAAATATAAATATATTTCATCAATTTTTTTTTATATTTACGTCTATTTATGATATTTACTTGCGTAAAATCCATTATGATCTAAATTGTAAAATATTGATGGTTTAGTGTAATACATTTATTTGTAAACCCATTTCATCATATTAAATTAATAAAAAAAAGGGAATATAAATAAATTATATCACAAATACCTGATTAATTTATACTATGTAATAAAATACATGTACAATACAAAAATAGTTTTAATTGATTAATTACCAAACTGCATAAAGGTATTTATACAAGGTTAATAGAATTATCTTGAATATCATGAGACCTATTGATAATCACCATTATATAAAGTTGAAATGGGTGTGCATAAGTGATAAAGTTATCATAAAAAAATCAAAAAGAGAAGGCTCCTAGAAGCATGATTTTCTCTCTTAAAAGTCTTTGGAGAGGAAGTTACATGTCTAACAAGTGAGAGATAGGAAAATATTTATTTTATAATTATGATTACTTACTTTTCACCCTTAAAAATCTAGATCATTTATCCATATTGAAACAAAATTCACCTAAAAAATCATTGATTCTCCTTGCTTTAGAGTGGAAAAAATATTTGAAATCAATGCCCGCTAATGGTTGATACCAATTTTGATCAATAGGTTGAGCTTGAATGAGGAGAGATGTGTGATCTAAATGATATTGATTTTATTTTATTTTTCACGTAATTTATCACAATTGATCAAGTAGTGCCATTTAGGGATGATTCCATAGGATTTTATTTTATGATCTAGAATTTAGACAGTTGGATGAGATGGAAATCTATTATACTAGTATTTTTTATGTAGGTTCTAGTACTTGTCCCTAAATTTTTTAATGAAATTAATGTTATAAAATATAAAATATGGAAATAACAAGACTAGCTACTATAATATAGGAATGATTTTCTAATTAATTAGTGTCATGATCTTGAATTATGATATTGGGATGACATGGTAATCTACTATAGTAGGATAAATATTTATGGTAGAAATAATGTCAAAAAAAAATTAAATGTGCACCATTAAATTATTATAAAAATATTTTTATAATATAAAAATAAAATGCATGACATAAGGTTTATAATAATATATGAAATAAAATAAGCCATAAAAAGCTAAGTTGATGCAAAAAAAATAGGCCAATCTTCCAGAGGCCATAACTTTTGACCCATAACTCTGTTTAAGATTTTTCACATGCCAAAATAACCATATAAAAAATTTTGATGCTGCCTTAAGTGGCTCTATTAGCTTAGAATTGATTTTTATTTTTTTTGGAGGCCAAACGTGATCATCTGAGGCTCCAAAATTAATATTTAATGATTTTTTGGGGAATTTTCTATTTTTAAAAATTATATATTTTTAGAACTAGACATCAACTTTAGTTAAATTTCTTTTCATAGGCTAATTTTAGCATTTAGAATATTTTGGAAAAAAATTTGAGTCATGTGTGCTTGCATGCAAAATTTACAATAAATAAGGACTGCTAAAGATAGTTTTTTTTTTTTACTTTTTTTTTAAATTTTTGCATATCAACTCTAATTTTCAATTTGAGACTTATTTAAGCATGTTTTAGGTTTGTAATTATTTCAATTTTGAGTTATTGTTTCATATCTTGGCCTATTAGTAATTTTATTTGTTTTGATAATTTTTGGTTTCATTATCTAGTATGAGAGCAAGTTTGAATCTTGGAGGAGAAAGACATGGTGAGAGGATGAGGCCATATTGTGTAAATGAACTAGATTATAATAGAGCTGTAGAGGTAAGCTCAATAATTAATAGATATTATCACCAATCAACAAAGAAGATAAGGTGGTGATGAAGAAGACATAGATCATGATGAAGAAATTTAGCAAGAATAAGAACATCAAGAGGACCCACCATCGATGGAGGAGGCGATGGTTCAAGATTTAGAAGAAATAAATTAAGGAATCAAGGTTGATGTTATAGATTATGTAGCTAGTTTAAAATTAGAGGAGTTGATAGATTGGATGAACCACATGGAGAAGTTCTTCAAGTGGAAGACAATAAGACAAGATAAGAAGGTTAAGTTTGCATGCATGAAATTAAAAGGTCATGCAATGATTTGATGAGATAACCTATAGAAATCGAGATAGAGAAAAGGTAAAGATAATATTAATATATGCAAAAAGATGAAGAAGAAGATGAGGGAAAAAATTCTTCTTATAGATTATGCACAAAACTTATACAGAAGATTCCAAAATTTGAGGCAAAAGGATCATAGTATATAAGTGTATACAGATTGATTTTGAGTTATCATTTTAGATCTTGGCCTATTGGTAATTTTATTTGTCTTGATAGTTTTTGGTTTTTAATCTAGTATGAGAGCAAGTTTGAATCTTGGAGGAGAAAGACATGGTGAGCGGATGAGGCTTTAATGTGTAAATGAACCACACTATACGAGAATTGTAGAGGCAATCTCAATAATTAACATAGATTATCACTAATCAGTAGAGAAAACAAGGTGGTCATGAAGAAGACACAAATCATGATGAAGAAATTTAGCAAGAAGAAGAACATCAAGAGGAACCACCTCGATGGAGGAGATGATGGTTTGAACATTAGAAAGAAGAAATCAATTTTGAGTTATTTGTTTAGATCTAATCCTATTGGTAATTTTATTTATCTTTATAGTTTTTGGTTTCACTATCTAGTATGAGAGCATGTTTGAATTTTGGAGGAGAAATACATGGTGAGAAGAAGAGGCCATATTATGTAAATGAATAAGAATATACAAGATCTTTAGAGGAAAGATCAATAATTAATAGAGATTATCATCAATCAACATAGAAGACAATGTGGTGGTGAAGAAGACATAGATCATGATGAAGAAATTTAGCCAGAAGAAGAATATCAAGAGGAGCCACCATCAATGGAGGAGAGAAGGGTTTGAGATTTAGAAGGAAGAAATGAAGGAATCAAGCTTGATGTTATATATTATGGAGGTATTTTAAAACTAGAGGAGTTGATAGATTAGATGAATAGCATGGAGAAGTTCTTCAAGTGGAAGACTATGAGAGAATATAAGAAGATTAAGTTTGCATGCATAAAATTGAAAGGTCATGCAATGATTTGATGGGATCAACTATAGAAAGAGATATAGAGAAAAGGTAAAGAGACTATTAATTCATGAAAAAAGATGGAGAAGAAATTGAGCGAGAAATTTCTTCATGTAAATTATGCACAAACCCTATACAAAAGATTCAAGAATATGAGGCAAAAGGATCATAGTATACAAGAGTATATAGATAAATTTTATAATCTTTTTATATGAGAGGATCATGATGAAATAGAAGATTATATGGATTCAAGGTATGTAAATGGTTTGAAATTATTTATTCAAGAGGAATTAAGCATGCATAGAATATTTAACATGCAGGAGGCTTATCAGTTAGATTTGAAGGTAAAGGAAAAAAATAGATAAAATTTTAGAAGGACATCTCCTAGTATAAGAAGAGTTGGATCCCCTCTAATAAGGGGATTACGTGGGTTTAATACCACTAGAGGTGGGTTTAATGTCAATAAATGTGAATCATAATGTGATGTAGAAAGGTAAGATGATAATAGGCAAGGGTTTCAATACCAACAAAGAGGAAGAGGATTTCAGAGAGGATGAGGCTATGATGGTACTATAAGATGATTTCTAAATCAAAATAGATCTTTTTTATGTTATATATGTGGATAAGAAAGTAATAAAGAATTTGAGTTTCCACACTATCAAGATCAAGAAAGGAGGCAAGAATATCACCTAAGAGTGAATCTAGTTGAGGCTAAAATAGAAGAGCCAAATATTAAAGTTGAACCAACAGATGTTTGAGATAATTTCATGATGAAAAGAACCATGATTTATCTAAGAAAAGAATAAGTGTAGAATAAACAAAGTGGTGATGCATGGATATGATCAATATTTTTCAAATAAGATGTGATTCAAGTGGAAAGGTATGCAAAGTAATTATAGATTATGGTAATTGTTAAAATATGGTTTCTAAAGAAATGATAGAGAAAATAAATTTTCAATGTGAAAAACATCCTAATACTTCTCTAATTTAATGGTTTAAGAAATAGAATGAAGTTACAATGGATAAAAGTTGCTTAATCATTTTTTTGAAAAGAAAAAGTTATAATGATGAAGTATGTTGTGATGTTATTCTAATGGATGCATGCCATGTGTTATTGGGGAGACCATGGCAATTTGATAGGAAATTAGTTCATGATGGAGCAAAGAAGACATGAACTTTTTGGAAAGGTGCTAAAAAGGTAGTTTTATTACCTCTTAAAGAGGAAGACAAGTCAGAAAGCATGCTCTCTACTAAAAAAATTATCCAAGATATGAAGGTAGTAGGTTGGTATTATGCATTAGTATCAAAAAATGAAGAAATATAAATTCTATCAATACCAATAGAAGAAACAAGAGTGTCAAAATAATATGTAGATGTTATTCTTGATGAGTTGCTAGATGGTTTGCCACTGAAGAGGGATATACAACATCACATTGATTTGATTCTAGGATAAGTGTTACATAATCAAGAAGCATATAGGATGATTGTAATAGAACATGCATAATTAAATAATCAGGTTACTAAATTACTAAGAAAGAAGGTGATAAGAGAAAGTGTGAGTCCATGTACAACACTAGTTTTTCTAACTCTAACAAAAGATGCAATATGGAGAATGTGTGTGGATAGTAGAGCAATTAACAAAATAATAATAAAGTATATGCTTCTTATACCTTATTTAGATGATATGATGGATGTACTTGTAAGAGCAAAATATTTTACCAAGATTGATCTCAGTGGTTATTATCATATTTGAATTCATGAAGGAGATGATTGGGAAAATGTATTCAAGACTAGGGATGGCTTATATGAGTGGATGGTGATGCCATTCAGATTATCTAATGTACATAGCATATTTAAGAGGATGATGAATACAATTCTATGAGAATATATTGGTGATTTTATGATTGTTTAATTTAATGATATTTTGATAATCATTAAGTCTAAAGAACACTTACAAAGTTTGAGAATGGTAATGGAATTTTTAAGAAAATAAAAGTTGTATGTAAATGTGAAGAAGTGCAGGTTTATACAGAATGGTTTGGTATTTTTGGGATTTGTAGTTTTAGTAAATGGTGTGAAAATGGATGAAGAAAAGATAAAGGGAATTGTTGAGTGTCCTATTCCAAAAAGCATTATAGAGGTATGAAGTTTTTATGTTTTAGTAACATTTTATAAAAAAAAGTATTAAAAATTTTAGTAGTATTATGGCACCAATAACATATTACTCGAGAGGGAATGAAATTGCATGGACTAGAGCAGGCATAGAAAGCTTTGAATTTTTAAAGAAGAATATTATAGAAAAACCAATTTTAGTGTTACCAAAATTTAGAAAAGTGTTTAAGGTTGATTTTGATGCTTCATATGTGGGAATTGGTACTGTGCTGAGTCAAAAAGGAAAGCCAACGTCATATTTTAATGAAAAACTAAACGAGCTAAGAACAAAATACTCTATTTATGATGTTGAACTTTATGCAATTGTATAAGCATTAAGACATTGGAGGCATTACCTAGTGTCTAGAAAGTTTATCCTATTTATATATCATGAGGTTTTGAAGTATGTGAATACACAAAATAATTTGAATAGTAGGCATGCAAAGTGGTTTTCTTTATTTTAGGGGTATACTTTTGTGCTGAAGCATAAATCAGGAAAATAGACATAAGTAGATGATGAATTGAGTAGGAGAGTAGCATTATTAACTACTATGGTGAGTGAGGTAGTTTTTATTGAAGTTATCAAAGAATTGTATGATATTGATCCTTATTTTCTCAAAATATTTTAACAATATAAGAATCCATTAGTAGGTGGAATAGATACTATTCATGATGAGTATCTTATATAAGAAGGTTATCTCTTCAAATGGAAACAATTATGCATTCCAGTTGGGTCCCTATGAGACAATATAATAAGAGAATTACATAGTGGTGGTTTGGCTGAACATTTTGGTAAGATGAAGATAAAAACTTTAGTGGAGAAAAAGTATTTTTGGCCAAAGTTGAATAGAAATGTGACAAAGTATGTTTCAAGGTGTAAAATATGTCAGATGGCTAAGGGACATGTAAAAACTACTAAACTTTACATGCCATTATCAGTTCCAAGAGGAACATGGACATATTTGAGTATGGAGTTTGTGTTTGGATTGCCAAACACACAAAGAGGTAATGATTCAATTTTTATTTTTGTAGACAAGATTTATAAAATGGTTTATTTCATTGTATGTAAAAAAACCAATGATGCCACTAGAGTTTCATAATTATTTTTTAAAGATATTGTGAGATTGCATGATGTTCTAAAAATTATTACTTCAAATAGTGACACAAAATTTCTAATTGATTTTTGGAAGAGTTTGTAGAAGAAGATGGGTACTAAGAAATAATTCAGTAGTGCATATCACCCACATATATATGGATAGACAGAATTTGTTAATAGGAGCTTGAGATATTTATTGAGATTCATAGTGAGAGAGAATCCCAAGCAATGGGACTTGGCTTTACCACAAGATAAGTTTACTTATAATAGTTTAGTTAATAGATCAATAGAAAAATCACCATTTAAAATTTTCTATGGGAGAAATCTTATGAGAATTTTAGATTTGGTGTAATTACCAATTGCAAATCTAGTTAATGACGATGCAGAGGAATTTGTAGAGCATATGCAACAATTTCAAGAAGGAGAAATAAGAAAGTTGTAAGAAAGTAATGAGAAATATAAAATAACATCAGATGTCAGAAGAAGATTCAAGGTATTTAAAGATGGAGATTTGGTAATGGTTTATGTGAGGAGATAAATATTTTTAAAAGGCATGCATAACAAGTTGAAGTACAAAAAAATTGGACCATGTAGAATTGTAAATAAAATTAATGACAACTCTATGAGGTGAGTTTACCACAAAATTTTGATATATCTCCAGTATTTAATGTTTCAAATATATATGACTTCCATGGGGAAGATGGTGAAGATGGAGAAGTAAATTTGGAGCAACATGGTCTAAAAAAGAAGAAAGAAAAAATAGTGTAGGTTTTGGATATGAAGACAATGAACTCAAGGCAAGGGAACTATAACATGTATTTAGTGCAGTGGGAAGGATTGCAATAAGAAGACAACACTTGGATTACAGAATAGGAGTTGAAGAAGACTGACAAAGAAAATTTGCAATAGTACAATCAGAGCAACTCGTAGGTGCTGAGTTGTTTATAACCAGAGGAGAATGATGTAGCAAAAATAATCCAATCATCTTGAGACCATAACTATTGACCTATAGCACCATTTGAGCTCTTCCACACACCAAAATGATTGTCTTAAAAATATAGATCTTTCCCAAGGCTAATATATATATTTACATTTGATTTTAATATTTTTTGGAGTCAAAATTTTATCATCTGAGTGTCCAAAATTAACATTTAATTATTTTTTTTTGGCAATTTTATGTTTTTAAAAATTGTATAATTTTAGAAGTAGACAATAAATTTAGTTGAATTTCATCCCATAGGATAATTTTAGCATTTAGGATATTTCAAGAAATTTTTAGAGCCATGCGTGCTTGCATGAAAAACTTAATTTAAATAGAGACTGCTAAAAATAGACATATTTTTTATATTTTTATTCTTTTTAGTTTTTTGCATGTCAACTCTAATTTTTAAGTTGAGGCTTATTTAAGCATGGTTTGATTTTATAAATATTTTAAATCATTTAATATGAATCAATTTTGTGTTATTGTTTCAGATCTTTGCCTATTGGTAATTTTATTTGTCTTGATAGGTTTCAGTTTCATTATAAGTGTTCTAAAAGTAAATATGAGGAAATTGTGAGTTTCTATGTGTTTTTTTAAATAAAAATCATTATCGTATTGGGAATTAAAAGGTTTTTTGAATGGAGAATCCACAAATGGAATGATGGAGCTTGATCACCTTCTACGAGTATATAAAATGTAGGTGGGTCTTGAAGGATATGTAAAACATGGTCCATGGGGTTTAATGGTTGCCACTAAATTATTTAATTTTATGGATAAATTTTATAAAGAAGCTATAATGGATTTCATAAATATAAAATAAGTTAATCCATTCACAGTACAATCTAGGGGAATCAATATCTCACCTTACTAATTCACACTTTAATTTCATTTTTTTATTATAACATAAATATCCCACAAAATGTTTGACATAAATTAATACTTTAATGTTTTTATATTTAAAATTATTCAATCACATAACACTTACAAATAATAATCTTATACTTATAGAGAATAATCTTATTTTAATCTTTCATAATCTATCTTGAGGTGATCATTTAATGGCAGAACATTTGTGAAGAATAACATTCCATTTGCAAAGAAGAAAAACCTTATTTATTTCATGAATTCATGCAAATTCAAACACAAGGTGGTAGATTTACAAATGATTGCCAACCAAATTATCTTTTTTGACAAATGGTCATTGCAAAAAAATAAATTATTATATTAAATGCATTGACATAGAAAATAAAAAATGTTTCCTTTGGTAGCAGACACATGAAACTCACATTTCCATTATGTGCATTCACGTATCATATCATTCTCTTACATGGAATTCGACTCAAAATTAATTATCATCGTTTAAAACTGAGTGAATGGAGAGGAGAAAGAAAAAATTTAGCCATGAAGACAACAACATCTCATGTAATTACTTCCTCCCTTTTCTAACATGTCAGAGCTATTAAATATGTAAGATAGGGGTCAGTTTTTTTCCTTAATAGTGAGCTCCAAAATCTACGCCAACTTAAAGGTTACATAAAAACCATCACAAAAAATTACATGTCATGATATTAGTGATGTTGGTTATGTTTGTATGTGGATTCTAGAGGAAGCTAGGCCTCATGTTTGTGTTCTAGACTGAATTTGTCAAATCTAGTAAAAAATGCTGGTCAATTTTGATTCATTACTCTGATCTCTTATTACAAATCAGAAAAATAATAACAAATAAATGTTTTATATTGTAATATTATTCATTACCCCACATAGGTGTATCTGATACAGTCCTTTATGGCACTTGATATTTTAACATGTTAATTATGTTATCTATCATGTTTTCAGCCGCAGGAAAAATATCAAAAGATGAAAAGCCTCCAATAGTTTTGTATAATTTAATGGATGCAATTGTTTTCTCATTACATTTAGAAAATTTATGAAAGTAAATCAGGTTTGCCATGAAAATTAATACAAACCCAGTCAAACATTTGACGAAGCAGATATAATTGTATGCAATGGCTGATGGTAATTGTAGACCTGAATGTATAAGTTGTTGATTGACCATAAAGGGCAACTTGATTTGTGTTCCTTTCCTGCAATGGCGTTAACAAATCATTCGCAACCTATAAATAATAATGGAATATTATGAAGTATGAAAACTATTGTAAACAAGTGTCATGTTGCGGCTTCACTATCTGCCCTAGTTGCATCTTGTTTGGTTGAATCTTGCATTTGTTTTGATACCATTCCATATTGACATGTATATTAACAAATGCTATAATGAGTAATTACAAAACTGAGATATTAAGCAAATTCTTTAATACCATAACCTTGCATATTAGTACTCAATGCTGGTAGCCATGGCGACGTCCTTCCAGATGTTTTTAACTAGCCCAATCCTTGTGGTTGTGATAGCATTTGCATGACAAGAAAACAATGCCATACAAAGCTCGGGCTATCAATGTCTTCATGAAATTTTTTGGTGTGTCTTACGAATTTATACAATGGTTATCAATGGCTTTCCTTTGTAATTTTATTTCAAAAAAAATATGGCTCTATGAATAATGAAGATAAAGACAATCCATCAATGAAAATTGCCCCATACATATATATATATATATATATATATATATATATATATAAAATTAATGTAATAAAAATACTAGTTTTTTTTTCGAACAAGGAAACCTACGATAAAATAAAATTTGATAACAATTTCAATGAAAATATATATTAATCACAGACCACTAATAGTACCAATGTTTTGTCTACAATGTATGCGTGTCTTGTTATTAATTGCTTTATCAAGAATTTTATTTGGAACACGATCACGGCAGGGAAAACAGTAGAAATTCTTGAATAATTATTACCAATTATCACATGACTAGTTGGATCATTATAAGGTCATTAATATTACTTATAATTATGGAAGATAAATACAGGAGGAGGTATCATAACAAAAGCAAGAAGAGGAATATTTGTATTTTAGAAATTCATCAATATAGGAATGGTTATCTCCAGGGATGTGTCATTATTGGCTATCTAGTTAAAATAATTGGAGATATTAGAAATGATGTAAGCAAAGCAAAGGTAGAGAAGGCAGAAAAATACATATTCAGCAGCTACTCAAATGGATTAGAAAGTCCTGAATGGCACGAAAATAAATGTGCAAGATACATTCAGAGTACGATGTTATCTGCTCTCACTTCTTCACAATGCCAAGCCACATTTTCTCTTAAAGTTGTTCTCTGAAACCCTAAAAACTCGTCGAGTTCTCTATCGTTTCAGCTCAATAGAAAGAATTAAAAATATTGAAATAAGTTGTTCTAAATTAATTACCTGACGAAGGCCTCCTCCAAGCCTGAGGGTCTCATTATTGAGCTTTGTTAGCTCTAGAACTGTGTCTCCTGGTATTTATCATTCACGTGGAACGTAATGATATGACAAAAATATTTAATAAAAGTGATGCAGCTTGAGCATCTCACCACCACTTTATCAACATAACTCAAAGGAACGAATTGCTTGGCCTGGTCTGCGTCCATGGGTTCTACTTTCACGGATGCCATCCTTGTAGTCTACAATTGATCAGGTGGTTTTTTGCCATGCTACTGCTCCAAATACAACTAGCCCGCCTGACTACCCATAGGCCTGAATGTCTCCCGTAGCTGCCAGCATCAAACAGCCTCTCCTGTTCATCATTTGGATACCAAACTGCTGCCTACGGTACAGCTGGCTTTGCTCCCACTCCCTGCCATGCACTAAACTATGAAACAATGCTTTAGGCCAAGATTTTTCCTTTCATAAATATTTTCATCTATTTGATGTCACACTGGGAAAATTAATCACCGGTTAGGGATAACTAGAGAAACTAATAAAAAATGAAAGCCTTCCGTAAAACATTGGCAAATAGCAAATATGAAATTCAGAAAACATTTTAATTGATTGGCAAAAACGCATTGATCGAAGTAAACGGAAGAAGCAAAACATATAGTAACGGGCAGGTACTAAAAAGTAAATAGTAATTATGAATTCAGACCTAAAGTAGAGTGTCATATTCCTCGATCAATCGGCAAAGTGTCAAGTTATCTCTATGAATTTTGTTGCCTGTTGAGATGGCCAGAATTGACAAATTGTCAATCTAATTTATTAGATTAATTGCGTGGAGCAACTTGGTTTTGACGTAATGAATAGATTCAAAGCGTCCATTGAACCTGTGGTATGATTTTTAATACTGGTTACAAAACTTCTTTTAAGTGTTTTATATTTACATGGCATTCTCAAAAAATTGGTGTTGTTGATTCTCATTTTGTAAAATTACTAATATGCTCATTTCATTATGTAAAGAAAAGAAATGTGGATATGCGATCTACTGAGATTTGGATTTGAATGCTCATTAAATTCCCATTTTGCTTATTCTTGGCTAGTAGCAAATTACTTGGATGTCCAGTGTTTATTTTGGAAGTCATGATCTAATCTAATATCATGCATTCATTTTGATGGAGGATGCGATAAGAGATAAGAAAAAATATTTAAATCTTGTTACCATACTTATATATGGTTTTGATACCTATGTTAGATTGATCAAACCATTGTGCATTTTCCATCACTAGTGTTTTCAAAAGTGTTAAGCTACCTTGGGTGGATGAGTATAGCTTGATATGGTCCAGAAACCTTGAGATCATAAGCATGAGTTGGTGCATTTTAATAAAGTACCTAAGATTATTTTTCTTAAAATAAAAATATAATAGTTTTTTAATAAGTAATTGTTATTATAAAGTGATTAAGGTAAAATTGCCTAAGGGCAAATTATGGGGAAAGGAAAAAAAACCACGTAGATTCATGGAAATTTAGAATTGTTAATATTTAAAAAAATATATTTATTAAAGTCATAAGTCAAAATTTGAAATTATCAAAAATAGATTTTCTTGCAAAGTCATAAAAAAGGGTGGAAAACCATTATGTTATCATTCATTACCCATAGTTGACCTAGGGCTTAGAGGAGCTTCCAAAACACCTTTGGATGCAAATAAGGAGTATGGAGTTATTAGAACTTGTTGGAGGTCTATGAATACATGAAATTGTAAGAAAAATGTTGAATAAAGGCAACATTGGTAGGAAGCAGTGTTGGACTAGATCTAGTGTCACTTTGTGAAAAGGATTTTGGGTATTTGGGGCTTTACATAGAATCTAGGTATGAGTTGCATTACTAGTCAAAACAAATGGATGAGAGGGAGGCCATGTTTTTCCTCCTACGATGAGCTCCAATTCCAAGCAAGAGTTTCACTATGAGCCAAGCAAGTCACCCTTTCTTGTATAACTAGAATGGCATCTTAATTGATAGGAAATTTGTAAGTAAATATTGTTATATGGGTAAAGGCCCATTTATGCATATATGAGCATGCATACACTATTCCCTACCCAAATAATTTGAGCATTATAGGGTTTACATTGTTAAATCATGCTTAATAAATCTATTTCGATGAAATTTTAATTTTATCACATGTTTTTATAAATGACATACATCTATTTTGCTTTGAGAAGAAATTTATCAAACACCCTGGATGTATGTGTAAAGTTAGGGGTTGTGAATGATTGAGCCTGATATTAATTTTTAATTCTCTTTTTCCCTAAATGGGGTGACATATAATTGAATGGTTATCAGAAGGATTGATGGCATCCATTTGGGACTAAGTTTATTCACTTGTGTTTTGTGATTCATCTCTCTATTTGTGAGATTGTTGATTTCATATTTTTATTGTGTGTTAGGATTGCAGAATTGGGCTTGATTTTGGAATCTAACATGAGACTCTACCTTTGTAGCCTAGATCAACCCTTCCTTGTTGATTTGGGCATAAAAAAAATAACATGTTCTTTTTTATTGAATTAATGGTTGGTCTTTTGTTTTGGTTTATGTGTAAGAGTTTTGGTGTTAAAATGGTGTTTTGATACTGTTACATAAAAGTGTATAGCTACTTACTAATTTTGGAAATCAAAGTTTGAAGAACCCATGAGATATTTAATGACTATACATAATGATTTTGTGTTGAATATAATATTATTGATTTAGTAATTTATGTATTGCACTTTCTATTATGACCTGATGGTGTCAATTTATCAATACTTAAAAATAAATTTATTTCAATATTTACGAGAAATAAAACAAGAACTTATCCAAATTATTTTAAGATTAGTATACTCTTGTGAGCATATTTTAATAGTTGTTATGTTTTAATAAAATGGTTATAATAATTGGAATGTATTGAGTTCCTTTTTATTGGATGTATAATCGACCTAGGTTGTGCAGGGTTATACCTTGCAAGTCATAAATATTTATGTAACTTATTGACACCATGACTAGATCTATTTTACTCGCTATGATAATATCTTTCCTGGATTATGATGAGGCATTATTTTTGTTGAGTATTGAGGCTGATTTAACACTTTATCACTCTCTATCTTCTTATTTTGAACTATAAATTGGTGTGTCTTCTCATTTTACATAGCGGTAAGTTTTTTGACTCCTTGACGACTTTATCACTATTTTATCAAGCTGGTTAAGTATACTAACATCATTTATATACATTAAAATTTCATGTTTTACTTGTAGAACTGATTTAGGTACCAAGTTTTTATTGGGTTATTGTTGATCAAGTCACTAGTACATCATTGTGAAAATGATTGTGAATTTATTAGCCTCAATTAAAAATGAATTGTTATCAGTAATTTATTTTGATAAAATCAAGTTATTGCCAATTTATTGTTTCTTGAGTAACCAATGCTTTTCAATTTCAATCATGCTCAAATGACCTCCTCTAAAACAAATTTAATTGAATGATTTCAAACTCAATAGAAGAAAATGGTATTACAAAAATGTTGGTTCATTGTTGATTTATTACATAGTTATCACATAGAGCCACAAGTCATTTATAAATGTCATTTGGGGAACATTATTATGAAGTTTGTTTCAGTTGGCTAGTATATTAAATAAAGCTATGAGTATTAGTTGATGACAAATTACTAATGTCAACTTCCTAAATTTAGTAAATCAATTTTATTGCCAAAGAATTATAAGGTACACCTAGGACTTTGGAGTTTTAGTTGAAAGGTTTGTTTGGTGTACCCTTTTATGTTCCTTTGGGAAAGTACTTATTGCATCTTATGACTATGTATGGAGAAAATGTAGCATGGTTATTGGCTATTTTTTTTATTAGTGTTTGTCATATTGAGTTAACATGAAGATATTTTTATTTTCTGGATGCTAAGGAAAAATCTGTAGTAATGTCTTAGGCAGGTCTATGAGTGGTTTTAAGACCTAAGGAGAGTAGAAGATTTTAACTGATAACATGTTTCATATGCTGATGTAGCTTCTAGTAATGTAAGGGCTAAATATTTATCCCTAGTAATAGTAAATCTTTTTATTCATTTTGAAAATAGAGTGCTTGAAGTGATTGTGGGTATGGAAGAAAAATTATCCAAGTTTGAAATGATCTGTAAATTTGAGGGTTTATGGCCTTCTCTTCGGGATCTTCATGTTTGGATTACTGATAATTGGAAAACTCTTGTTGATGATAAAATTACCATTCATGCATATGTAAAAGATATTTTCATTATTATTTTTGATTGTGTAACTAATAAAGATATTTTTTTCACTCAATCATGGGACCAAGAGAGACAGTGGTTATTGGTTAAACGTTGGAATTCCAACTTTAACACACATACCAAAATGTTTAATATAAAACTTGTCTAGATCCATTTGCTAAACATTTCCCTACAATTCTAGAATGTGGGGGTTTTAAAATTTATCAGTGATATCGTTGGAGATTTTTAGTGTATGGATTCTATGATGATTGAACAAGGGCATTCCACTTATGCCCATTTTCTTGCATATGTTGATCTCTCCAAAGAACTTCTTGCTCAGGTGGAATTGGTTATGAGGAATAAAACATGGGTTCAGCTGATAGATTATGAGGGACTCGTATTTAGATGTCACAGATATTTCCTCATGGGACATCTTATAAATGATTGTCTTAGAATTAAACATAAGAGAGGTAATAATTGGTGGATAGATGTAGAGATAAAGCATATGACAGTGGAAGGAAATCCAGATTCTGGGGAGGATGAACTAAAAATGATTCCAAAAACATAAGTGGAACATTTAATCAAGGGTGGGGAGACTGCGGTTATGGACCCTAATGGGAAGGACAAACAAGATTTAAATTTTCAAAAGACTTAGTGGAGATTAACGATGGTTATGAAACTCATATAGAAAAAAATGTCAAATCCCCAAAAGTACCTTCCCCATTGTCATGAGAAGGTTTAATATATGGTTTTATGACTTGAATTCTAGAGGTTGCTTTGGAGTTATCCATCCCCATATTGCTAAATACAGAGGAGGGAAATCGATGGAAGCTAGTGAAAGGAAAGAAAGGAATAGGCAAAAAGGAACCAGATTCACTAATTATGTCTCTCAAGTCTCAAATAAAAAAATGAGAAAGAGCGAATCTCTTCCATTTAGTTTTGTTACTGTAGTTTTTGTTTGACCTGGCTTATTTTCCACTACTGTTTTATTCCATTTTCAATTTTGAGTGTATATTCCTTAAAAATCTCTCTGTTGGTTGTTTTCTCGTTGTCTTTGGGTTGGTTGTAGTCTTTAAGTTTGTTATGCTATATTTTCTATATTAGAGTGTTATATCAATGTTTTAAGCCCTAATTATTTGATTGTCTTCTAAGATATAAGGTACTAGTTCAAAAAACCTCCCTTTTATCTTTAATAATAATTTTAAAAAAAAACACACACATCCAAAAAAAAAAATTTGTTATTATTGTTATATCAAGATGATTGTTTCTTGAAAAATTTTCTAATTTTTGTGAATTTACCAAGGCAATATCCATAACTAATGTTATGATTTGAAAAGCTTAAATGATGCCATTGGCATTCCAAATTCTATGTATAAGTTGAACTTAAACGTTTTTAAACTTACAACAAATACTTAAATACCTAGAACTTGGTGTACAATAGACAATCTAAATCTAATTTTATAATTCAGTTATTTTACTTGGCTCAAGTACATTCCATTATGGGTGGGGTATCCGGCTGGATATTTAAATGCCTCCCTATTTTTATTTTTTTAATATACATGTCAGGGAATGGATTTTAATCCCTTTCATAAGGGGGATGTGTTACATACACCATGACAACTACGTTCAAGTTGTAATTAATGAATACCCTTGTTTATGAGATTTCATTTCTATTATCCAAAGAGGCCTGGTAAGTTCTTCCATTAAGGAATTTCAAGGTTTCACTGGCACTTGTGATCACATGAAAACCACGCCAATTCACGCGTTTTGATGTCCTGAGCCACCCTCGCGGTTCATGTATTCGCCGTAGTATAACGTATTCAGAGCAAAGTTCCCGTCCCATTCTAACCAACCGGCGGGATCAATGAGATCGTCAAGCGTAGATTGCATGAATACAGTGCGCGAGTATTGCTTCCACGGCCTTCCCAGGTATGTCTTGATCGACCCTTTCACGGGTGCTAGATCCGAGGAAGCACTTACTCTGCAATTGTGGAAGTAGATTAAAACCTAGGTGGAAGGTGTCCTGGATTCCATGTCTTGGTTTGTAATCGGTCGAGAATTAGGTGATTCAGAAAGTCCAATAGAGTAAAATGAACAAGTCTCGGAGGATCGTATTAATTAAGATTTTCTTCGATTGAGAAAGTCCACTAGAAAGATGCACTGTAACGAGAGTGCGACCATTTTATTTAATCGACATAATAGACTTGCTTTGTTTTCTTGCATATTCTTGTTAATTTATTTATGTAAATTGAAAAAGTCTGTGCAAATTGTTTACAATTTCGGTATCCTGAGATTAATGACGTAGCTCTTGTGGCCCTGGATAGACCTAACCCTCATTTGTTTTAATTATTGTAATCAATTAGAAACAGATATCGTCAAGAGGCATCCCTAAACGCTATGACGCATGAAATTATAAAGAAAAATCGCGTCACCGTGGATAATTTTTTCCCAACGATTCCTTTGATGTCGAGATCGCGATAAAACCAAAGATTCCAATCCCCCTTCTCCGTTTTAGATATATATGGAACATTAATAGCCATAGTTATCATTGTTTGTTATAATTTTGATGATTCAAGCAAAATAATGAAATTAAAACCTTACCGAGCCACATCCGCTTATCTGCGATTAGGCATTTTATTTCCAATTATTCACACGTACAATTGACTAATATATTGCGTATTGCATTGCACGATATTTTGATTCTCTTACCTGCTTACAAACAAGCTAACTGGGGATCAACATACTCAATCTACAATGATCTACGAATTCAAAAGTTAAAAATAAATAAATGCAATATCTAAGCATGAGACAAGTAACTATTTCTAATGGTCGACCAATTCAAACGAATTCTAATAATTAAAAAATAAATAAATGCAATATATTGCATGAAATGCAACGTTGATAACTACTAGAAACGAGTACGTAACCGAAACGTCGTTTCACACAGCTATTTTCCTATCAGGTATGACAGCAACAGTACTAGGAGATGTCAACTGGAGCGGCCAGTTTACCAAGTTGGTAAAAAACAAACGCAGCCGTAGAAGTTTTATCCTGTACCAGGTAATTCTCAAAATATCTTCCAGTTAAGTCACAGTCCTAATTCTTGTTTTCTTAATTTAAAAATAAAAAATATAAACAAATTAAAGTAATCGATCAATTTAAATAAATTTTATTAATTTAAAAATAAATAAATACAGTATTTAAGTATGAAGCAAATCATTACTCTTCAAATAAATTTTATTAATTTAAAAATAAATAAATGTAATATCTAAGTATGACATGGAGAACTATCTCACATTGAACAGGAAAAAAACATTCTCGATACATGATGACTATGAATAGTACCTTAAAGATCCAAAGGCACGCATTATATTAAGGAATTGGCTTTCTATAATTAATATTTTTGGTAGAAAAATCTTCTTTTATTTGAAGTCATATTTCTTTGTAGATTTTGTTATAGCCAAAAAGGTGGAGGAAGGAAATTTGTTGGTAAGTTTTGATATAGTGTTTCTTTTATTTATGATTTAATTATTGAAATAATGGAGTTGGTTAAAAATTTTATGGATTAGAAAAATTTTAAGTTGATAGTTTTTATGTGAGATTTACATTTTTTAGAGATGATATTTGTAAAAATTATAAAGAATGAAAATGGGTTTATATTATCATTATTTATTTACAATTTTTTTAGAAAGTAGTTTGAAGAAAGGAATCTTCATTCTTTTTCACTAAAATTTAAACAGAGGAAGTTTTTTTCACGATGACACTAATATTTGTCAAAAAATAACAAAGAAAAATGGAGGAATTCCCCTCCTACATCAACAATATGGTGGAAAGCATCAAATTCATCAAGGAGATTGAGGAGGATGAGTGTTTCACCTTCTTTTTAGAAGTCTTCCTCATTCTCATGTCTGATGGTTCTCTTGTTCGTCATAGTTTTAGTTTAGGGACTCATATAGACCTATATTTATATGCATCTTAACATCATCATACAAAACAAAAAGTTGATATTTTGACAACATTGTCGTTGAGACTTTTATAATTTATAATGCACAGTTAAAACAGGAAACAAAGAACTTAAAAGTGGTTTTTAATAGGAATAAGGAGAAATAGATTTTGAGAGCTTTTAAACAACTTAAAGATATTCAAAACGTGCAACATAGAGAGAAGAATTAAAACAAAGGTTTAATAGCATTTATAATTTAATTAGATGGTATATCTTATGATATATGTAGAAACTTCAAATATTATAACATAAAAGTAATTTTTATTAAAAGCAATAAAATATCATATTCAATCAATTATTAAAAATGAAGTCAAAAAAAATAATGTTCTTAAACAATATTATAAAAAAAATATGTAGACCTTTTTAATAAGGATTAAAAAACATACCACTAACCTTACTTTCCATAAATCGATGTTGATAGAGTATATGAAAAATAAACTAAAATGCCAAAGTGATCATAGTGTAATATGCCACTAACATTGGCTTTGAGAAGGAAAATAGATTGACATTGATAAAGCACTCATTTACTAAATAATTGTAATGGTTGTAGTGAAGAATCATTATTACGAACATTATTTTAGATCGTAAGAATTAATAGGAATCTTAATAATTGAAATAAAGATAAAGGATTGGGTTTACTTCAAACTTGAAAACCCATCATTAAATTATAGAGGAACCCGTCGTTTTCTATACCTGTAAAGATCGAATCAAACATGCTTGCTAAATGTGAAGACAGGAAAGCTTCCGCCGACTTTAATCTTCCTTGTCACATACATTTTATCTCGAAGATTTGCTTTTTCGTTATGGTTAATGTTGCTTTTCGTTTAGTGTACGCGTGAGTATTGGTGATGAATTAAAGCATTCCTATTTTTGTATGGAGGAAATCCATCTTATCACGTTGGCATTTTAAAAAATGAAGTTTGCGGCATGTATGTCTTGCCGCCTTGCAGTTGGCAAAAGAGTTTGTTGCACCTCTAATTTTGAAGTATAGTTTATGACTATTTTCTTCTTATTAGTATATTTTGATATATTTTATTTTGTAAGTTTGAGTTGGTTTAATAGTGAAGAACATGTATTTTTAGGAAGTAGATCATAAATTCAGATCTTATAAAGAGTAAGGATTGCATGCTTATATTTGTACCACAATAAAATACTTTCTCATAATAATAAAATGAAATAATCTTATTTATTGTAAATATATTTACCGATCATAATACAACTTAATGTGATTGAAACGTTTACAATAATACAACCAAATGTGATTGGGGTGTTTTGTGTCTAGAAACAACCAATTTGTCTTGCAGTTTCAATCAAATACAACTCTTACACAATCTATCGAGTGGCTTGTCTTGTGTAAGAAACTGTTTTTTCTTCTTACATCGAAATGCTAACCTTGAGAGGAACAAACCATAGGTTCGTCAAATGTTTGACATGTTCCCTTCCACGTATTTGCACTAGCTGATTGATTGTGCATATCATTGGGTAATGTTTTTTGAAAAAAATTCTACAGATGCCCTCCTTCCGGATAGGGTTGTTCTATCAGGCCAGCTAGAAACAGGCATCTGTCTCCATTTGTCCTCTTCAATGGACGCCAGTGACTCTGAAACTTTGTGAAATTCTTGTCCTACGATAGGCATGTGTGACAACATATAAAAGTATTGGGGATGGCAATGATTTCGTTTGATGGTTCAACATCGGTGCAAGTTTGCATTGCTATTATATAAGGCAAAGACTAATGACACCCACTTTTCCATTGTTTCACAGCAGGAGCCAAAAACAGTTGCATAACCGCCACAATGCATTACCTTCGTTGTCTGCCGTTGTGGGTTCGAACTCCTTCGACGCTATCAGCAGCTGCGAGGGCCGTACAAACAACGACCAATTGTCCGGGGCGAGAGCTTGTTTAACACGAGACCTAGAGATTCCCTATTGAGTGTGCACAACATTGGATAATGTTATTTTTAAAAGGCTGTGCACATTCCCTCCTTCCGTAATAGGGTTGTTCTATTGGGCCAGCTAGATACTGGTATCTTTGTCTCCATTTGGTCTCTGTAATGGACGCCAGTTCCTACTGTAGGCATGCGAAAGGTATCGGGGATGGTAATGATTTCCTTTGATGGTTCAACTTCGTTGAAAGTTTCTTTGTAAGTATGAAATTCGCTGGATATGGTAGCAACTGCGCCCATGAAAAGCTTCCACACAATACAGTTACAGCATGTCGTGACATATTTTTACAACAGCGACTAAGCATGTCAAACCTTACCGACGCATGGGACACTAAGCAGTTGCTTATGACAGCGGTTATATTATACAAGCAGCTAATGGCATTCCATATAATTTATGTTTTTATGAAATTGTCTCTTCATTATTATTATTATTATTATTATTATTATTATTATTATTATTATTATTATTATTATTATTATTATTATTATTATTATTATAATATGTACAAAAAATGAGATCAAGTCGATTATATGTTGTGAGTGAGTTGTAATTATCTATTTACATTTTTCTTCTTTACAAAATTTTTGTTATTAAAATAGAAATTTACATTCTTTTCAGCATAATTTATGTTCTGCAATATGATAATTGTAGCATCCACAAATAGAACAAAAACAATCGAGGTGGTGTCTAATTCGAGATACATCATACCACCAAAGTGCTTATAGAGAGTATGTAGACATTGGTATGGATTGGTACCTATGTTCAATAGACTACCCAAAATCAAGAGCACTAGTGATTATATTGAATGATCTTTTTTTTTTTTTTTAATCTAATTGATTTTCAAGTCATCTAATTAGATTTTAAATAATTAAAACAATAAATTTTTTTTTTAATAATTTCAAACTCTTCTAAATTGACATGTGGTGTATTCTTTACATTTTTATAAGAGTTGTTAGATATTCAACTTCTAGTAGAAGCTCTAAATTTTATTGACAGAGTTGACATGTCACTAAAATTTAAACATGTAAATAGTAAAAGATTTTAAGGTGAAATGAGCAACAATGTTAAGGGGAAATGACAAGGTATTTCAAATGATATTGTACACCAAGGGGCTCATATTGAACACTAAACTCAGATTCATGGGGTGTTTAGATTTACATGACCATCACCCATTGCAAAGGGATTTGTAGCTTGCAATGTAACAACATCTTTGAATGGTCTTTTTTTATTGTCAAGGATGGATGAATATGTCATGAGATTCGATTTGATTGTATTAGGAATCCTAATGTAATGTGTGGATCAAATCAACGATGCAATGCCCTTGATGTGGGTATAAGATATTGAGGTTTAAGAGTCTATATTACATCAATCGATGTAATATTCTATATCTTACATAAAAGGTGAGAAAGGGTCAATGATTATAGATATATAGTGAGGTATAACTCTCAGTTTACATTCTCTCTTTATAAAATCATACTTTACTAGAGTTGAAAAATACACTATCCCTTCTAACATAACTTACACTTTTATAATAATTATTAGTAAACATTATTTTATATCCATCTAAAACTATGTCGAGTTAGTAATTTATATGATATAAAAATAATAAAATATCATTACGAATAATATGAAGTCAAAAAAATATATATAATTATAATTTTTCATGCATTACTAATTGTAATTTTTTTTTCAACTAGTTATGTGATGATAGTGTTACCAAATCATAATTAAGCATTGAATAACAACAAACATGGTGTTAAAGGGACGGTATAAAATATGAGTGTCCTAATTTTATACTCTATTAATTTTCTTAAACAATCATTTTCCTTAGATATAATTGATTGAATTTAAATTTAGTTGAAATAACATTACATTTACTTGATTTTATAAATATTGGAGCGGAGTAAGATTTCAATTAAGAAAGAATAGTAAAATTTAAATTAAGAAAGAATGCACTAAAATTAATTTAAATATATTTTTTAAGGTAAATAAATAAACAAATTGATTTTTTTGGGGAATATATGATAATCGAAGGATGTATCATATACTAAGCAATAGTTTTAATATTGATTTAATCTATCCATTGATCTTACATTTTTTATATTAGTATAAATATATCAAATTTATCATCCAATTTATAATATTTATCTTCTTTTTTTTTAAAGTTGGCAGTGAGTTTTGTGTGGTATATAAAGATTGGATTAAAAAGAGGGATATGAATAAAAAAATATTCAAGGTAGATGAAATATATTAGTTTGAAATAATTTTTAGAAAATAAGTTCAAGTTCAATGTTTTTCTTTAAAAATATATATTTATTATTATTATTATTATAGTTGTTAGTCATTATAATATTTTTTTGTTAGTTTTTATAAGATATATTTATCATAGTTTTTATGTAATGGTACTAAATATTAATATAAAAATATAGATATTAATTTTTAAAATTATAAAGTTAAATTTTATATTAGTGGTCAAAGATTTTGATTTGAAATATTTATTGTAATTAAATTTTAAAATATTATATAAATTGATATGTTTTTAATTAACTTATAAAAGGTATTATATGCTGCTCTGCTCATGCTACTTCTGATAAGTTTTAGTTTTGTTTTGATCTTGAGAATTAATATTTTCTCCATATTAAATTGGGGTTTATGTTAAATATTTTATAATATTTTCTATAAATTAAAAAAAGAAAATAATTTAATGGTAAAACTAGTTTTTAACTTTTAGCAATATGCATTAATTTCGATTCTTGCCACCTTCAATGTGCATTTTTTCTTGTATTAATATTATCTATAGTTAGCATCCTAAGTCCATTATCCTTACTTTATAGAAGAGAGATTTATTTGTACGAAAGTAGAAATTTGAAACCATACAATAGATTTTGTCTTTATTTTTACTAGATTCATTGATATTAAGGGCCTATTCAAACACGTCGTTTAAATATAAAATTAAGATAAAAGAAATCTTGAAGAGAGGGTTATGCATTCATATTTTTTAAATTTCCAAACTAGATATGGGTTGCATAGTGGATAATTATGAAATTTTAAAATACAATGCATGTTCCACAAAAATCATGATTAAGTTTAGAGGAATATTAAAGATGAATATAATATATTTGAGAATCTATCTCCTTTATATTTTAATAAGCATTTTATTAAACCAATACTTTTTATTTTAATAAAACCTTATTAATTCAAATAAAGAAATATTGGTTAAACAAAATAATTTTACAACAATTCCATTAAAACAAAACCCAAATTTATTAAGAAAAATAAAAATGAAAAAAAAAATAAAGAAAAATATTTTTCATTCAACTTACCATTTCTCCAAATTTTCAATAAATAATTCTAAAAACCACATCAATATTATAAATTTCAAAAATAAATTAAAAATTAAAAATTAAAAATTTATTATACATACTATTAACACCCCTCAAAAAGCATCTAAGAAACCAAATGAAACAACTCTAATACATCTTGCTTTTATATTCACCTCACAAAACATCTAAGAAACCAAATGAAACAACCCTAACTCATCTTACTTTTATCTTCAAGTGAAGATCAAATATAACCAATTAGTAAATAGATCTACACACTATTTTTAACCTTTGTAATCTTTGTTTCGAAAATTTCTACCATTGACATCTAATAAACTAAGAAGCAATTAGAATTTTAGTTGTAGCCTTATAAACTAGGCTCCTAAAATCACTGTGAATGGCATCCAAATATCAATAACATAATAAATTTGACCTTAAAATAATATATAAGTTTTACGTATTCATATGAAATTTATATACGATTTTTTTTAATACATGCCTAGTTAATTCAACTAAATCATATCAGTTTCCCCTTCTCATTTATTTTTTTAATCTTAAAATCAACTCAACTCCATCCACTAGTCATTCTACGAAATGCACCACACCGCACTTCTACAATAATGATAGTCACAATTCTTAATCTAAGGCTGTGTCTTTCTCAGATGCGTGAAATCTAAATATATAACTATAGGTGCTTTCACTTTCTTGATTTCATCTACTTTGTCCTAAAACTTTCATCTATTCCCTTTTCAGCCACTATTTTAGTTTCTTCCAACTCTTAGAGCAGTCTATTTCCAATTCATATTCTTCAATTATTTTAGATCCATCTATCGACTAGCATAAAACAAGAAAGATTCAAAAATTATGTATAATTTCACAATCCAACAATCATATGCATATAAATATAAATAGTAGATTTTTTTGGGTAACCTTTTGGCTCTTAATTTCTAAAGTATTAGATGTAAGTAGGAAAAGTTCTTTAATTATTAAATTTTAGAGTAAACAATAGAAAAGACATAAGAATAATCATCATAAATAATCACAATTATTATTAAGGGAATTGGATTTCAATATCATTTTTCATTGATTAAGGTTAGCATGAAAAATTCATCCTCTGATCAACATAAGATAAAATTAAAGCATATGTCTGTTATTAATAAAGAATTGTTAAAAGGTCTTTAAAAATATCAACTTGGCCAAAAGATAATAAAAGTAAAATTCATAAATGTCTATAATAAAAGAATCAATTGCATAAATGTCAGATTCAGAAGTAATTGTGAGTGTTATATTTTATTTATTCAACCATAATACATGTATCAAATTTTTTCTTTGTAATAAATTTTATAAGTTGAATTTAATTATAATTTGTTTTCATGCTTATAAATATCAAATAAGAAGGAATTACAACCCAATAACTATATTACTAGTATTTTTGATTTTATTAGTTCTTGCCAAAACAAGAAAGTATAGGAGTCACTTATCAATTATTAGATTTTTATTTAACCAATCAAAAAAACTAAAATATGTATCATGACAATTATTTTAATTTTTTTTATTAAAGTATAAGACATAAATAATAAAATATTTCTTATGTATTATTCTAATATTTTCAATGTAGTGTTATCATCTATCTAATCCATCATGATACAATACATTTTTTAATATAAGATAATATATATATTTTTAATATTTAATCACAATATTTGAAATCACATAATAAATTTTTTTTAATGCTACAAATTTTTAATATTGTTTCTCACAATGAAATGACGAGGTCAATAATATCCCATAGGTATGTATAATATCCTTGCATTTAATTTTTTTGATCTTTATCTTTTCCATGACATTGTGGACTTTCTTCCACATTCTATTTTTTCTTCTTTATCTATTTAGAATGTATAATTACCGCAAAAAACACCTTGAATATCTAAAATGTTTAATTTATGATATAATTCAGGGTTTCATGGGACAAATAAGTCAAATTGGGTAATGTAGTGTTCTATCTAGAAAGATTTTCTACATCTTTTTTTGAAGTTATGATTTTTTCATGATATTTATTTTTCTTGAATTCATGGAAAAATTATACATCTTGAATGCATGATAGACTTTAATATAAGGAATAAAATCTATGGAGAGCAACACCTCTGATGTAAGTGTGCACAAGTTAGGGTTTCTATTGTTAAAGCCGAGCAGCTTGTAGTGCATTATTTATCTAGTAATTTTCACTTTCCTCTGTGCTCTAATATGTTGCTTATGCCTCAATATTGTTATCTTATGTGCCTTGCAATGGACAATGAGTCTCATGCTCAAATACTCAAGATTTTATTGCAATATTAGATAATATCAGAATGAGAACAATATTTGTGTTAGAAATTCCAACTTTGATCTATGTTTCCCCTATTCAAAGCCCCCAAAAATCAAAATAGATTTTCCCCATATCCTAGCATTTAATCGCATTGAGAATCCAATGCCTATTGTCTAGACTCCATATTTCTAATTTTTAGTTGAGCAAGATGTTCTCTACTAGTGTAGCATATTATTTCTCTATGATATTTTTTCTTGAGTTATAAGGCATAAGGGGAGTTTCAGGATCTCACTGAACTCCACTTTTCATCAATAACTCAGTCTCAAATATGTTGGTTCAATTTCATGACTAAACCATCTAGAGTGCTTTGCATTTGTAGTTTTCTAATGCCAAGTTGTACATCAACACACTTCTTGAGAAAATCATGTGTTTTGATTAAAGAATTTAAAATGAGCTTGAGAAGATTTGTACATAGTGTATTTTTGAAGAAATATGGAAAATATTAAATTTATGTAAAATTTTCTATAAGAAGCTATAATTTTTTCTTGATGATGTTTCACTTTCGTCTAAAGGTTTTAACCAAAGAAATTTCTACTATTACAACCAATATAAGATGTTAAGACTGTTACAAATAATGATCCTCCAAAAACCTTTTTTCATTGTAATATTCTACCCTTACTCTCATTATTTATTGTGTAAATGTAAAAAAAATTTATCTGTATGATTAAACACTCTAATTATCGTACCTTGTTTTTTTTGGCATAGCAACACTCATCAAGAAAAATAATCTTAGAGATAAAATTGAGTATATGTTAATCATCCTTATTTTTTTTCTTTAAGATGATGTCACTAGTTCTTCTCCATAATATGACCTCACCAAAGATGTAATCTAATCAATGAAGTTGAAGCTATAATATGCCTAGTAGTTTTTTAAATCTTTAAAGATTTCTATATTACTAAATCTAAGTGAAACTGCACTCAAATTTATGATAAGTAGCCAAGCCCACTGAAATACCAAAAAACCAATAATTAAATGGTGAGATGATTACGAAAAAACTAAAAACTTGAGATAATGATATACCTTGAAATTTATTAATTTGATATTTTGTATACTATTTATTGTTGCACTAAACTTACACTAAATATATTATTATAGTGAGCTTATATTAAAAATTTAATTTTAAATAATTTATAATATAAAATAGAGAGTAGTCACTACGTAAAGATAGGGATAGATCTCATGTTAATATTTTGGTTTCAATAAAACAAAAAACAAATTCAATATATTATTTAATGTAAAGAGAAGGATTAACCACTACACGACCCTTGTTTATTATAAAATTAAAAAAAAATTATAAACTAAAAGACTTTTTTTAATAGAAAAATCAAATTATTTTGTTCTTTAATTATAAATATATCTTTATCCAAATTAAAATTACATACGGAAATCTTAAACAGAAAAAAATTCCCTTGATTTGTATACAAGAAAAAAAAAACCTTTCCATTATAAATTCCTGTTATAATAGTTTATTTTTTTCAGAAATAAAAACAACAAAGAAAGAGAAAGGTGGAATTTATGTATATATCCACATCTTTGTCCCATTTTACTTTTAGTCTACTTTATATTTAAAATGAAGACAACTAAAAATACCCAAAGAAAAACTATTCCACATCCAAACCTTGTCAATAGATGTTCACAAATATTTTTTTATGTGGCTGGGATAAAAGATTGCATTGTTAGAATGATGAAGAAATTTACTCTAGATTGAGTCATGATATAATTTAGTTTGGGTATATTCATGTTCCCGTTATATTCTAGTCTTATTTTTATTATTATTTTTAAATGAATAGAATATGCATTTTAATTTTTAAGTCAGAGGTTTATATGTTGAGGTGAAGCTTTTAGATTCATTTCACAAAGAAAAATGACATTTCAAAGTAAAAAGTTTTGTTTTGAATAGTGACAGTTTGGAAGAAGTGGTGGTGCAGAGCAATTTGGTAGCACATGACACTATTTACATCAGCTAGTGGGTAGAGTTTCATCGACCATGTTGTTTTTGTTGTTTCAACAAATTGTCCATCATAAATGAAGAAGTTTACCTCTTTATGGATGCTTTGAAAGGGAAAGCCACCACAGGGATGATCTTCTATAGCGTAAACCTAGAATTTTTTAAGTAACAAAACATAAGTAGGTGCTAATTAAGGCACAAGTTCAGCACTTAAAATGCTTCCCCTGTGATTCCAACAAGTGCCCTATTGCAAGCAGCATTTTCGTCCAACACATTAACATCATTGCCATATCAAGTTATGTTATTTTTTTTCTTCTTTAACTTAGCCAAAGAGGAACACTGCCACCATTCCTTTTATCGTCGCTGTTTCAACTCAAGTGGAACTGCATTCCATTTTAGTCAAGGATTTCAACAGACTCAGAAAGCCCCTTGGCATTTTCAACATAATACAAATATGCCTTTATCTCCATTTCTAGACATGACGTATATAATGTATATGTACTGTGGTCATGTTTATTTTTGGGAGTGTGAGCCACTTCATGTTTATTTCCTGCATTTAGCAATTATACCATGAAAGTGACTTTCTTCGATTCAGTCACGAGTTTTATTATACATTAACTGGCACTTAATTGATTTTACGTTATTGTGAATTGACCTGAAGGGTTGAGGGAGACCCACATTTAGTTAGTTAGTATAATTTATGATTGGTTTTGGGGGTTTTATTAGGAAATTAAATGATAGGGTTAAAACCCTCAAAAAGCGTGATAGATGATAACCTTTATTGTCACTTTGATATGTTATGGACGGTCTTTTTTATCCTTTCAATTGATTGTTGTCGATTGTTTTGTTGAGATCTTCACAGCCACGTTTGGTCTTTGTTTATTGCCTTAAACAATCTTCCATTAGATTGTAGTTGGGATACATTGGAGTTTCAAGGATTTTGTTTTAGCTGAAAATATTTATTATTTTTGAAATTTTGCTAATTGTTATTACTGTTAATTTTTGTTACATATATTTACATAATTTTAATGTTTATTTCTTCTAGAATGTAAATATTTAATAAATTTTTCATTTGTAGAGTTTTTTATTAACCGATTGGTAATGATGAAATTAGTATTAGATCATGGGAAAAAAAATCTATATATATTATGTGAATAACTCAACGACTCTAAACTCATTACCATTCATATAATTTATATATTATATAAAATAATAGTTATATATATTTGATATATTATATATTAATAACTAAATATAATCGCAAAACAAAAATATATAATTCCTCCAACTTGCTTTGCACCTTCGGGGCAATTGCTAGTATAGGTATTCTCATCACTTTGATGAAACTTTGGGACATTGGCCAATATACGTACTTTAGTATGGGGACTAAGGATTTTTTTTTTCGCTTGAGCCAATGTGCGGTCCACTTTATATGGGAAGCCACCTTTATATAGTGTCGCCGAAGAGACTTGAGGACTAGTGTGTTTTGTGTGACCTGCAGGCTATTTTTGCGGCACGTTGTAGAGATTTAGCGATTCGGAATTTTGTAATGGTCGTTATAGAATCAAATCTTTAAGGCCTTTTTGTGAGCCATGGGACTTCGAAAGAATTAATTTATATATTATTATTAATTCGTAAAATTTTTAAATTATAAGATACAATTCATTTTATTTGGGTCCCAAAATAGGCCTATTGAAATTCTAATTGAGGTTTAATAAATTTGGGATCTGCATGAAGCTGGACCCATAAAAAATTAAACAATGGCCTATCATTTTTTAAATCTGCACTGAAGCCTTTGGCCTTTAGACCACGCTCGAATCTTTATGAAATCTCTGATTGAGTAAGGTCATGTAAATCATGGGGATGATAAGAAAGGGACTTAGGCGGTCATGTGAATAGGGAGGGGCCCATTATACTTGTAGTGCCATTGACTTGAGCTGGAATCTTTGAATCCAAGAATCCAAAGACATATGATACTATATATTCCAGCTATAATTTGATATTGCTTCCACATGTTTGTGAGAGACCACATGTATTGCCTCGGATGTGGTGTCGAGTTCCTTAGTCTATGTTGTAAATTCTATTTAAATTGAGATTGCATCCATAGGTTTGTGAGAGAGTACATGTATTGCCTCGAATGTGGTGTTGAGTTTTTTTTTGGGGTATCTTGTGAATTCTAATTCGAGTATGTGGATTCATTTAATTCATTTTTGAGATCATGTATGTGTAAAAATGACCCCATATGTGTATGTATATATGAGGCCAATCAATTGTAATTGTTAATTATTAATTGGTGGCCATTTAATTTATATATAGTTGATGTGTGTTGAGATTTTGATGAGATTTGGTGGTTAATTATTGGGATCGAGACAGATTAAATCGAGAATAATAAATCAATGATGAATTAATAATAACATATAATTATATGATATAGTTGTAGTTTTATGAGGATTTTATATATGATGTTTAATTTGTATAAGGTATCTCTCTACATTGTCTGAGAACTATAGTAACTTTGATTTTAATTATATCATCGACATGATTTGAAATGTAGGTAGCCTTGGGAGTGGGTGTAGGTGCATTATAGACCAACACCTAATGTGTTTTAATATCGATTGGTATGGGTCTTTTGGCCATCAAACAGATTTGGAGTAGTATTATATAGGCTCCTAATCTACAAGGCCCAAGATCATAAAATGTCATGTGCTTAAGATGAACCAAGACTAACTTCATAATCTATCCACATTATTTATAAAACATCAATTATGGATGAAGACACAATATCATTATTTTATATTGGTATGAAATTTTTTGGTTGTGTCATTGAGAAATGGGCTCATATGTTTTGTGTAAGTGTAATCATATTAATAAAAAAATTGTAGTTAGTTTTAGAGTAGCACAAAGAAGTGCTACAAGATAGTTAGATTTTTTGGATCATTTGATCATTGTTCCAATTTGAATATTTCTTAAGCCATCATATTTTGAATTTTCCTTATTTTATTATGTCTGATTACACAAAAAATATCTTTAACTTGAATTATAGAAGTGTATACATACAAATGATACCCTAAAACATTTAAAGACACACATGAACATGCATCATTCTATTCATTATCTTAAGAAACTACAATGGATCACATCCTATATTTCCATTAATATATTATTTACATAATAATATTAAGATAAGCACTAAATTAAAGAGGATATAGATTCATTTTATGAACCTCAATCTTATAGGATAAGGATGGGAACTAGACATGCACACATTTTCTTGTTGATATGCATGAGTGTTAAATGTAAAAGTGTTTACCTATTATAGAGGTAGAATGGGGATGATTAAGGTAGGTCCCTCAACAAAAAAAACAATTTTTAATACTCTAGTAATCATGGACTTGAGCTCTAGTAAAGGATTCAAGATCATGAAATTTTGAAGCATTCATTTAAATATTTGAGAGAGGTTTCTAGGCATCATTTGCTAAATAAGGGTTAAGGAATTTCAAATATAGCAAAATTTCATGACAAATTTTAGATCAATTTGGATACTTTCAAGAGTATTACCACTTTTAGATTATTCCAATTCTTATCCTATTGTTTTCGTATAGTCTAATTTTGGTCATTATCTCAAATGATTTTTTTTTTAATTCATGTTTTTTCTACAATGTTATAGGACCTCATTTTCAAACCATTTGTCTCTATTGGCATCCAAGTATGTTATAAACATATATTTATCTATCAATTTTTTATTTATTCTCCCTTATAGTTATCTATTTCCTTTTCAAGATTCTTTCATTCACTCTTTTATACTAAGTACATCTTAATTATCGTCTATTATTATAGCTAGTTAGATTTTCCTTCTGCCCTTTATTGTAATGGTTAGTGTAGTCTTTTCAACCCTTGTGCAACCTACACAGTAAAATATTTGGGTGAAGATGATCTTTTCAAATATCCAATCTTTGGGTTTTGTTTTTATACACTTTGTAGGCTTTGTTTATAGCTAATTAGTGACACATTACATTGCACTCATTTATTTGGTTGTTTAATTATGATAATATTTGGAGTTTTTTTTATAGGTTGTACATTATTGAGGGGTTAGGAAAAAAAACAAACATACCTCAATTACTCCATGGTATAGAGCACAACCAAAAACATACATGTTCTTTTTCTTAAGATTTTAGGTTAAGGTTCCTGATTAGAGCAAAGAGATGAAGTCCATTTGACATTAATCTGAGTGAAGGCATGTAAAATTGAACAAGGTTTTTAAGCCACAAATTAACCAAACATAATTTCTAAAATTTATTTTTATTATCTTAGTTTTTTCAAAATCGTAACTTGATGGTCCTGGCATTGCCATGAACAAAACGTGATGGTCTTGTCATTTATATGAACTTAAGTTGATTATTTATACATCAATCTTTGATTGTTGTGAGTTTTCTAGATCATCTTCTGATTAGTATTAAACATTATTTACCATAGTCATATTTTATTGATGATCACAAAATCTTGTAATATTCAAAGTTCATCTCTAAACAATGTATTTCTATTATTTTCTTAATAATGAAATTAATTATTTCTAATTAATTATTTTGATTCTATTTTAACTATAGTTAAATATTTATGGGTATTACCTTAAATCTAGTTATCCATAACACAATATCAAAAGAGAAGATTTAGAGTATATGATATATAATTAAGAGAAACATGATGACTTTCCCATGGAGACGTATGAAAACTAAGGTAGGTATGTACCTAAATTACTAAGAAAAAATATCATTGTTTCATATTGGTGTGAAATTTTTGTGATTACCATTGAGAAATGGGCGTATATGCTTTGCATAAGCGTAATTATGCTAATAAAAAAAAATTACTTAATTTTGGAGTAACACATATAGGTGTTATAGGACAATTAGGTTTTTGTGGATCAATTTTCCTTTGTTTCATTTTTACTATTTCTTATGCAATCCTACTTTCTATTTTACCTCTTATATTATGTTGAATTACATGTAAAAATGTCCTTAAATTGAATTATAGAAGTGTACACATATATATGACACTCTAAGACATTTAAGGACACAAATGAACATGCATTATTCTTATCGTTGTATTAATAAATTACAATTTAGATCACATCTTATATTTCCATTAATATATTTTATACATAATTATACTAAGAGAAGGCCCAAAATAAAGAGCATATAGTTTCATTTTAAGAACCTAGATCTTATAGGATAAGGGTGGGAACTAGACATACACACATTTTTTTGATGATGTACATGAGTGTTGAATGTAAAATTATTTACCTATTATAAAGATATAATGGAGTTGACTAAGGTAATTTCCTTCACCAAAACACCAAATTTTTATGCTCTAGTAAGCATGGACTTGAGCTATAGCAAAGGATTGAAGATTATGAAATTTGGAAGCTTCTATTCAAATGTCTAAGAGATGTTTCTAAGCATCATTTACTAATAAAGGGTTTAATGAATTTTAGATATGTCAACTTTTCACAACCACTTAGCAAGAGGATTACCACTTTAGAGTATTCCAATTCTAACCTTAGTGTTTTCATACTGTCTAAGTTGGGTCATTATCTCAACTCATTTTTTGCATTTTCAAGTATTTTTGTAGTGTTATAGGACCCCGTTTTCAAAATATATGTGTCAGATTAAAATCCAAGTTATAAACAAGTATTTATCTATCTATTTTGTTTTATTCTCATTTATATTTATCTATCAATTTTGTTTTTGTTCTCATTTATATTTATCTATTTCAAGGTCCTTTCATTCACTTTTGTTACTAGGTAGATCTTTTCTATTGTTTATCATAGTAACTAGTTAGAGATTTTTCTTGTGCTCTTTATTCTAGTGGCCAGTGTAGTGTTTTCAACCCTTATGCATCCTCCATGGCAAAATATTTGAGTGAAGCCAATCCTTTGGACCATCTAACTATAGGGTTTCATTTTCTTACACTTCTTAGGCTTTGTTTATACTTAGTTAGTGATACATTACATTGAACTAATTTGTTTAGTTGGTAAATAATAACAATAATTGGAGTATTTTTTTATATTGCATATTGTTGAGGGGTTGAAAAAAATAAAGATATCTCAACTACTCCATAGTATACACCACAACCAAAAACACATGTTCTTTTTCTTAAGGTTTCATATTAAGGTACCCAATTAAGGAAAAGAGAAGAAGTCCATTTCTCCTTTAATCTTAGTGAAGGCATGAAAAATTGAACAAGGTTTTTGAAGTCTTGAGTCAAACAAACATAGTTGTTAAAACAAATTATTCCTATCTCAATTTTTCCAAGACCATAATTTGATGGTCTTGGCATTGTCAAAAATATAATTTGATGGTCTTAGCATTGTTAGGAATGTAACTTGATTATATGTACATCGATCTCCAATTATTATGAATTTTTAAGATCAATTTTTAATTGGTATTGAACATTGTTCTCTACAATCATATTTTAACAATGATCATTCAATCTTATAATATTCAAAATTCATCTTTGAACTATACATTATTATATATTTCTCTAATAATAAAATTAATTAATTTTTAAATTTATTATTTTAATTATATTTTAACGATAGTTAAATATTTATGAATATTACCTTATATCTATTTATCCTTAACACAACCTCAAGAGAGCAGATTCAGAGTGTATGATGTATAATTAAGAGTAACTCGATGACTTGCCTGTGGACACGTATGAAAACTAAGAAAGCTAATTTTCTTAGGATCGTCAAAAATTGCCATAACCATAACATAAGGAAGAAAGACTAATTTTAAAAAGTAGCTGATAAAATTATTGTGTATTAATAATTTACGCTATGATCGCTAGCTATATTTTTTTAGCTGCCACGGAGTAGGCAAATTATTAGCGAGCTTTAAACAATAATAAAATATTATAAACTTCACTGCAACTAAATAAAATTCTATTTGCATTTAAGTTCAGTGTTCCCTACGATTGGTCAAGCCGTGACGTGGCTCTCATTATATGAGAGGATAACATTGTATACACAAACTTCCTAAACATCGTGAATTTTAGTTAAATATTGTATTTAATAGGAAGGACATCGTCAAGGGCCTAAAAATCGCTTCCACGGAAATTTGGCCAATTTTATTTTAGCTCTTCGATGTTGAAAAGTTAAGCGATTAGTTAGTTTAATTTTTAGTTTAAAGAGTATTGAAATTCATTGATCTAGTCAGATGATGATTGATAAATAATTTTTATATTTAAAATAATTATAATATATTGATTTATAAATAATATTTACTAAAAATTTCAGGTGAAAATAAATTAATAAGATTAAATTTAATTTAATTAAATTATAATTTAAAATATAGAAAAAGTGGTTATATTATATATGATATTTATGAAGTTTATAAAATTTGATTAAAAATGATTTTTTTTTTTTATAATTATTATTTATTTAATTTTTTTTAATAATTATAATTTATTTTAAAAATTTCTATTTATAGTTTAAATTATTTCAACATGAATATGTATATATGTATGTATATATAAGTAATTGAAGGTTTTAAGGGTTTTTCATCCACGATAAAAATCAGTACAAAATTAATTTGTTAATTTCGTATGAATATTTACTAAGGAACAAAACAACAAAAGTAACAAGTCGAAACAAGCTCGGACCAAACTTTAGAGATCACAGTCATGAAAAAGACTAAAAAAATTAAAAATAAATAAAAAAACAAAAAATATGAACTATGCAAGGACTGCTAGCATAGACCAAAAAATTAAAAATCGGCAACAACTGTAACATGAACGAAAAAGAGAAGATGAGATTAGGGGGCTAACCCAACACTTTGCCCCTAGTCCAGTTGAGATAACTTCCCAATGTTCATCACATTTGAAGCACCACCAAAATCTACATCCTATGGCATAGAAACATTCCTCACTTCTTCTACCCGAATTCTACCCAGGGCTTGCATTCTCAGTACAGAGTCAAGCTGAGCCCTCATAGCAACTATAACAGCCCACCTGAGAGGGGCATCAACACTCGAACTAGCCTCAATAAATTGGCCACCCCCGTACACCCTGTGCAAGAGCTAGACCTCAACCAAGACCGTGGGCGAACTCTGAAAACCCAGGATAGCTGTTAGAGAAGGGAGAGGAGCTTGCAGCGCATCCACGTCCATCCAGTCAAAGGTACTACCACCCGATGTAGGGGACTGAAGAAAGCCTATTAAATTTTCCACAAAAACCAGCATCGTGCACAACTTCTCCTCGATCTCCTGGAATACTAAGATGGGGACTACCTCAAAGTTTTCAAAACCAGAGAGGGTGGTGATGTCGAGCTGTTAGTCAGAAAGTTGTCAGTGGCTTCATTCCTACCAATTCTATATCGTGACTTTATCATATGTTTCACAATCTGCTTAACCAAATCATTGTCTTCCCACGCCAAGAGAATGTTTTTAATGAAGAGGGAGGCGAGATCAGATTTTACCTTGACTTGGTATGGGATCTCCAAGAACACCAATCCAATGATATCCTTGACTGCAACCATTCTGAGCCTCGACTGGATGACAATTTTTTTTTTTAATCTTAGATTCGCTAACACAATCATGAGTATATAATTATTATATTTAATAAGAAGATTTTTCTCATTTATATGTGTATTATGTCTTTCAAATTATAATTTAAAAATAAAAAATTATTAGTTTTATTATTTATCTAACCTAATTTTTCTTCAAATATAATTAAATAAGAAAAATATTCTTCAAAAAAATATTTCATATTAAAATGTCTCTTTCTTTGTTATTTACAAAATATTTATACTTCAATTTTATAATTTTAAATTTTAATAATAAAACACATCAAAAATTATGATTAATATAATATTATAATTATGTCAAGAAGTGTAATCTACACTGATAATTATAAATTGTAATGATGTGACTTGTTCATTTTCATTTCTATGAACTAATAGATTAATAAAAATAAAAAAATTAATGAACACAAAAAAATAAATATAAAAACTCAGACATTTAAAAATAAATATATATACAGAAAAGATTCAACAAAAATATAAAAATATATAACCAAAAACAAAAAAAAAACAAAAAAAAACTACAATTAATATCTAAATCCTAAACCATAAATATTCTGTAATATAAATATATATTTTGGAGAGTTTTTCCTCTGCTCAAACCATTATTTCTTCCCCCAATCATCCACTTGTAAGTTGTTTTTGCTGCCGCTGCTGCAGCTATTTCTTTCAGCTCCCTCCACCGTTATTCCTTTCAAAGCAGGTATGAAAAAATGGTTTATTGATTTTTTGTTCACTACATTTAAATATCATGGTTTTAGTATCATCAATATGTCTTTCTACGTATTATAGATTTATAACATGCCGATGAGTAATTATGTAGATACAATTTTTATATAAAATATATACCATTATTAATAATATAATAGGATATTTATAATATGACATAATTATAAGATAGTTATATATATAAATAACTATAAGATAAATTAGATGTATTTATTATAGGCTATAAGATAACAGATTGACTATAGTATGTTAATGGTATAGGTTTTTGAAAGTATCATTGTTTTTAGAAACTATTTATATTAATTCATATGTTATCCACTTAAAGGGAGGGGGGATAAATGTCTATAGTGTAAATGTCTATAGTTTTATGGTTTAGGTTAGTTTATTTATTTTTTTAATTGTGTGAGTTTTATATAAAATAAAAATAATAGAATATGAAAAATATATTTTTAAATTTTTTATAAAATAAATTTTTATTTTTATGTGTTCATTTTATAAAGATAAAATTCAATAAATTTTATTTAAATAATTTCTTAAGATGGTAAAATTTTATTTAAATTTAAAAAATTAAAATAGAATTATATATGTATTATATAATTATTAATATTTGATTTTTTAAAAAAATTATGTATAAATTAATTTCATTTTTTACTAATTAATTAGGTCTATTGTATTTTAAAATTATTAGATATAAGTTGGAATATTTCTATTTCTATTTTTTATAGGTATGGCTCATCCATGAATGAATTTTGAAATTAAAGAGAGGTAAAGAAAATATCAAAGAGAATATGCTCAAAAATATCGAAGACAACAATGTGCACAAATGATAGATAAATAAAAACAACAAAATGAAAATGAAAGAGAAAGATGTGCAAAATGTAGGGCTGAAATCTCAGTTGAAGAGTTAGGCATAAATGAGACAACATGCCCAAGAAATGATAGCATACCATGAATGAAAATCACAAGATGATGAACAAAGATTAAGAATAGGAATTCAAAGAGAACTACGTTTGAGTCAATTTATAGTGGAAGAAAGAAACCAACTACAAGAATGTAATCATGAATAAGTTCAAAGTCATCAATGAATGATTGTTAATACCAATGCTAACTTTGAAGAAGTGAATTCCATGACATATAGAACATGTGTTAGACACGCTAGATAATAGAGAAAAAATTCCATGGGTAACAATGCTAAAAATGATATAAAAAATACACATGATAACAGTGGAAATGTTGAGGTAGATTTGAAGACATTACAGATTGTATTTCATTATCCTTTAGACAAAAATAGCTTCACCAAGTATGTGTTATATTTTTCAAGAAAGTTACCCTGACATAAATATCTCTTGAGCACCTAAAATTACAATTTGCCATAGATGTTAAAAAGAGAAAAACAATCATTGATTTTCAACATCAAACAATATGGATCCTTGTCCACAACCACTAGGACTTACATGCTTAACCCAAGTATAAGAGATGTCGATAGCATGAGTCAATCCAATCCTTCAAGTGACACATGTAAATGGAGGTCAATATAAATATAAAGGACATCCAATCAGTTTCATACAAGAAAAGAAAGAAATTACTAAGGTTTTAGCACATCAGATAAAAGATTTTTTGATCATTATTGTTCGAAGAAGAGATCAACACACAACAAAATATAGTTTTATAGTTAATAGAGAGAGAGAGAGAGAGAGAGAGAGAGAGAGAGAGAGAGAGAGAGAGAGAGAGAGAGAGAGAGAGAGAGAGAGAGGGTACTAAAATAGAAAATAGAAAATGAAAATTTCTATAGAGATGTTCAGATTGATGAAAATTCAGTTATTGAATTTCCACCCAATTCTAAGAAAAATATCTTTGACAAATTAAACTTTGTACATATGGAGTTTGATTCAGATGTGAATGTGTATGTATTTATGGATCTTATGATGGAAATGGATGAAGTAAATATCATCAATCACATAAATTCAAAGGCCTCTAAACCCCCAAATTCCATGAGAGAGATGGAATTGATCCATACATGGGTGAATAATCCTAATGCAGAACTTGAAGATCTATGGATTGGCTAGGAATTGATACACCCACTATAAATGAGTATGTCACAAAAAGGTTAATTGATATGGCCTTCCCCACATTATTTTCAAATAGAAGATATGACGGGTTAGAACCAAGAATGAAATAAGTATATCTATGTGAATTTGTTAAACATTTGATTCGATATAGGGATCATTATTTTGGATGACACCCAAGATTCAGATATTACATGTGTTATCCCCCAAAAATATCACTCATTTTTGGGACAACATATGAACTATTTTGGTCCTACAGACCAAAACTGTCTCTTCCCTTTTCAAAATTTGTCCTGAGCATTCAAATTCCTCATTTTTCAATCTTCTCATAAATCTACAGACTCTACAGGCTAGAATCTATGGACTTTGCAGTCTTAAATCTATGGACTCAGCAGGAAGAGAAATCTATGGACTCTGCAGACCAAGTTCAATGGGTTTCATAGGTTGATTTATAAGGACTCTTTCAAGGTTAGAGAAAACTACAAACTTGGTTTCTATGGAATCTGTAGGTAGGTTCATTTCTACAGGTTTAAAGGCTTCTACAGGCGGGTTCAATTAAAAGAATCAGTTTGTAACACTTGGCCATTTTCGAGATTGGTTCAGTGCCTTATTTCAAACAAAAATCTCCATTGGCAAGCATCAGTAGTAGGTTCAATGCATTTGGTTCAACACCTTTTGGTTCAAAGGTGGGTTCAATCAAATGGTTCAAAGGTAGGTTCAACCAAGCAATTCAATGCTTTGGTTCACTCAGTTGGTTCATCAGCTCGATTCAATGCTTTGGTTGATACGCTTGGTTCAAAGGCTTGGTTCATTCAATTGGTTCATCAGCTTGAACTATTTTGGTTCAAAGCTTGGTTCATCGACTTAGTTCAACGTTTGGTTCAACCAAGTGATTCAATCAAATGGTTCAATCAAACGATTCAATAGTTGGTTCATCACCTTAGTTGAAAGGAGTGGTTCAAATGCAAAAGTTTAGAAGAGCCTCCCATAGGACGTGTGCCCTTGTGGAGGGCACTTGGTCGACAAAAACACCCTTCAGAAGGGTCATTTTCAAATAAGGCCGCAAAGGTAATTCTTTCAAAATTTTGTTTAATGCAGACAAAGGCATAATTCTTTCAGACTTTTGTCAAAAGGAATTCCTTCAGACAAAAAGTTTGAAAGAATTTGGAGAAGGTGTGGGCAGAAAGCCTAAAGAAATTTCCAAGGAGACAAATCAATTCTGCAGACTTTTTATTCATAGGAAGTAATTGTCTACAGACTATTTGTCTATGAAAAATTGTCCACAAACTTTTTGTCTACAGGAAAATGCCCACAGAGAAATCTCGGGGAAAATACCCGCGAAGAAAGCCTGAGAGATAGTCTACGGGAAATGTCTGCGAAGACACTAAGGAAAAGGCCACCGAAGGACCCTGAAGGGCAGGTGCCCTTGTGGGGGACTCTGAGCTATCAAATTGAAGGACACTTCCCTGAAGCCAAAGGGTCACCTTCCCTTTGGGAATTCCCTTTGGGAAGATGTAAAACAAGAAAGTCGAAAGAAGAATCTAGCGACCCGCTAGAATAAAGAAGCCCAAAGGCCATCCAAAGACCACCCGAAGGGTAGATACCCTTGCTAGGGGTTCTTCCCAACCCAAAGAGGATCATTTATAAATGCCAAAAAGGGTAGGTTCTTTTTGGGAAAGTGCCAAACAAAAAAGTTGAAGAAGGACCAAGGGGTGACGCACCCAAAGACGTCAAATTTAAGATAGCGAACTAGCCATTGAAAATGTATTGACGGGCATGTGAACATCAATTTTAAAGCTCATAAAATAGTCATTAATCCTTGTAATCTATAGACACAAATGCATTCACAAGCTTTAAGGCCAAAACCAGTAGGAAGTGACTAAGGAATAGAACAACAAATTGAATCTATGACCTGATTTAATTAACCAAAAAAGGAGGAATGATGAAGAAGGATTAGATCGCTAGGTGGACATTAAAAGTTGCAAACATTCAATAGCATGACTTGTTTCTCTACATTAAGAAAAATAAATGGGTAGATGCCCCCAATTTCTAGCCTATCTTCCTAATAGTTTTCAATGCAACATGATGTGTTACTGTTCCTGAGTCCTTCTTGAAGAGGTTATATAAGGGACTCTCTTTTATTGTAAATATATCTCTTTTTTGACAATCAAAAATGAAACTCTACCCAAATTGAAAGGCATTACTAAGACTTTGAGCTCAGATTGTTGATGATATTTTGTTATTGGAATAAGAAAGCATGTGATTTTTCAGACTTTGTGCTGCTGTGATATCTTTGTTGTTGAGGAAACTATTTTTATGTCTTTTTCCTTAATATATCTTCTATTCTTTTAATTAAACAAGTAGAATTAGTGACAATAGTCAGGAAGGTGTCCTGAAGAGTCAACTATGGAGAGACTTTGTGCCCCCATAATTGCCTTTAGTGTGTTTTCTTTTCATTTCTCTATAAAGGACTTTGGGATGACTTTGTGCCCTCATTGTCCTTCGTATCTTACTCTTGAGAAATTCAGGTGGAGACTTTGTGCTGCATCTTGATTTGTTGATTATTACGTCCTTTGCTACATTTTGCATTTATTACTAGGGGTATTCTTGTGGTTTGTTGAATAGTACTTCTGAAAGAAGAGGAGTGATGTTCGTCATTTCCCTTGAGTTTTTCCTTTGATTTGCACATGCTATCTCGAAAGAAAGAGAGATGGATGGTTTGTCCTACCCTTGAGTATTATTTTTTGTTTATATATATTTAGCATATCTATAGGGAACCTCCCCTTGATGAGAGTAGAGATTAGTCCCCTTTTGATGTGGTAAAAATTGCACATTTGGACGACTAGTCTTCCTACTTTGGCTGATCAGACCTATTTTGTTTATCAGTATGCTGATCGATAAAATATTCAACCAACAACATGATGAATATAATTATGAGACATCATGCACAAAATTCATCTCCAGTGTTTATGAAAAAGAATCTACAAGATATGCCAATCACCGTCAATGAATTATGTGAGCATATGGATAGTGTGTTGCACTCTCATCTAGGTGATCATTTGATGCATTTTGGTACCACATTGAGTGGTACGAGGTCTTATTGGGTAAAAATCCATGTAGAATAAAGTGGCATTTTGCATCAAATTATAACACAAATAATTTTATTCATGTTGAGTACAACTGATATGTATTGGCAAGATATGCATGTGCTAATGCCAGGAACACCACCAATCAATCCCCAAGAATCACAATAAGGGCATTGAAAAAATATTATTTATTATCCTCATATTGTGCCATATTACATGCACTTGTGACATATAATTTCTCAAAATAAGATTCTACAAAAAGGAATGAAAGTGAAAGATCATTGGTCTATATATGAATGGCAACATAGAGGCTCACCACATTTACATGGGTTCATATGGTTGGAGGGAGAACCAAACATGGATAACCTTGATTGGACAAATAATCATGATCTTCAAAATGCTAAAAAATACTTTGATTCTATTTTCCATGCCTATAATCTGTGTGGAGGTCCACATCAATGAAACATACAGGTACGCTATTAATATTTTTCATATATAATTTTCACATAATAACTAAGTTATCTCATAATAACAGATAAAATTTTATATATGATGCTATATATCTATTACAAAATTTTACACAACATCCATGTCTTCAAAATACATATCAATTGGCACAAGTGGATCTTGACCATGACTATAAAGAGTTGGTTAATTGTGTAGAGCATCATACAATGTGTAGAGAGGGTGACTACCTACATAAGAAAAGAATAAATATGGTTTGTAGCTAAGATTTTCAAATGTTCATTATTTATATAGTATTGAGATTGATTTCATTTTTTCTATATTTAAAGATGGCATAATGTGCTTACAAAAACTATTTTTTTATAGGTACAATGCATCATGACCATTGAATATGAATGGATCAAAATTATTTCAAGACCCAAAAATAAGAGATAAAAAATATGAGCCTGTAAGAAATGATGATCATGTAAATACACAATCAAAAAATACTACAATTATGGAGAGTAAATGTAGATTGAGAACCTATGCTTTTAAAACATGCAATAATATTTACATTGCCAAATATGCAACAAAAGCTGAGAAGATTTTTTAAACTTATCATCAAATGTGAATGTGACCTGTAAACATTAAAAACCTTAATAAATTAGTAGTTAGAGCATATATAAGTCTTTGAATTGAAACCCTTGTCAAAACAGACATTGGGGCATAGGAGACATGTCATATGTTGTTAGGGCTTCCATTGGTAGAGATCTGTAGAGTGTTTGTCACTTTAAATGTTTCATGTGATGTGTTCAAACTAATAACATAGAATATAAAATGATAAACCCTTAAAATATTTCATTAATGGATACATGAATAGACCTTATGAAATGGAATGTTTTTTCACTTATAGAGATATATAGATCATGGTCATATAATCCCAAGCGAAGGTGAGATAATAAATAAGAGGCCAGGAGTGTAAAAATTATTATGAGAGTATTCCAAAGGTTTACTACAGTACTAGTATAGAATAAAAACATGGGTTGATTTCTATTGGTCAGATTTATTGCTTTACAAGCCATTTCATAATATATAAAGAGATACCAGACTTTATGATGATATAATAGTATCAAATTAGGAGTTGTTTAATTAAAATCCTTAGCATGTGGAATAGAGAATTATGCCAAATGACCATGAAAATCATAGTGATGAAGAATGTGATGATGTTCAAGTCATTAATCAAAATAAAATGAAACATGAGTGGGAAATCATATCAATGTTATATCATGGGAAAATTATGGAAGTATCAAAATTAGATATGTTGGGTAGAAAAGATATTAATAGACAAGCACCATAGAATCATGAATACAAAGGATAAGAATACATAATTTTAGCTATAAAATTCATAATCACAATGAAAGACAATATGTTACTCATACCGAATGATATAACAAATAATATTTCATATGGAACCTTAAGTGCCAAACAAAAAAATGCACTTGATATAATCATGAGACATTTTATTTAGACTCATAATGTTGCACCACTATGCATGATAATTCAAGGAATAACGAGAATAGGAAAACCACATCTAATTGGTGTTGTTCGTGAAGCTTTTCAAAATGAATCATCAACTATACAACATTTTCCACTTTTATTACTTTCACCAACCGGAGTTGCATCGTTTGATATTACTACTTCGATAATCCACTCAACACTATGAATCCCAATTGTAGACTTTTCTGAATTAAAAGGAATAAGACTCACAAGTTTTCAAGAAGAAATGTGGCATATAAAATACATATTTATTGATGAAATGAGTTTCATTGGAGAAAAATGTTGTATAATATAGATGCATGACTTTGTCAAGCATTTCTAAAAAATGCAAACATCAGTTTTGGAGTTAGATCAATCATTTTTATAAGAGATTTGGGCTAGCTACCTCCTGTGAGTGATAAAGCACTATATAATAGTAATAGACATGGAAAAATATTATGGGAAGAATTCAAAATAGTTTTTACTTTAGATAAGGTATTTAGACAAGAAGGAGAAAGTGATGACTAGAAAAGGTTTCGACAATTGCTGACAAATCTTAGAGATGCACATCCGACTATTGATGATTGGAAACTATTGATGTCAAGGACAAATAGTGTATTATACCCAAGCAATAAGGAATATTTTGACAATGTCATTCATTTATTTGCAACAAATGATAATGTGAAAAACCATAACAAAATAAAATTAAAATAATTAAAAGGACTGATTATATTAAGCATCAAAACTAAAATAGGGAGTACCAATCCATCATGATGTTAGAATGATGATTTGGATGTGGAGTTATTAATAGCTAAGGATGCAATGATGATGTTATCCTCCAATCTATTGATATAAGTAGGACTTGTAAATGGATCTCTAGGATATATTCGAAGTATAGTATACAAACTTGGAAGTTCCTCACCATAGCTACCTACATTTGTTATAATGGAATTTGATAGTTACTCTAGAATACCATTTGTAGATGCAACTCTACATACAATTCCAATTACACAAATATAAAGGGGACAAACATGACAACTACCTTTAATACTAGCTTGGGGATTATCCATACATAAATCACAAGGATTGACTCTTTCTCAAGCAAAAATTGATATAAGGCATATAAAAATACTAGGGTTAACATTTGTGGCCATTTTGCATCTAAAAATTTCTAGAAGGACCCAGAATTTGGTTTCCATTTTCATATGGCAGATATGAGAAGTTGAAAATAGGAAAACAATTTTGCAAATAGGAATCTGAGGAAGAGAGACTCAAGTCTTTATAACTACAATAATGTTACATGTTTAATATCACATATATTATAATTATTTTCATATTTCAATGTATATGAAATTATTTTCTCTAATTATCATTGAATGTGATATATATTTCTTATTTGGATGAATATGAAATAATGCATTAATTAGTATTTATTGTTAAATGTGCATGTCACACATGCGGTTGCTACTAACATACATATCTTAAATATATTTATCTAAAATACGTCGAGAGATATCAATCTCGAGGCACCTATGTAACCTACATCACAATATAGGTGCCTTCAGATTGATATCTCTTGACATATTTTAGATAAATGTATTTAAGAAATCTATGCTCGTTAAATTATATTCAATATGTAAACCTCTAACCTTTTATTTCTTATTGAACATCATAAGGCATTATTGTAAAAACCTAATATTCAATATAATTGTAATAAAATTATCAATATTAAATTCTTAGTAAAAGATTTTTTTTAAAATAAAATTTGTATTTAATAAAATTTTCAAATTTCAACTAACTCTATTATATTATAAAAGTGAAATATATAATTTAATTAAATCTTTTTAATATTAAATTATAATCATAAAAAATATATTCACTTATAATCATAAAGATTAGAAAAATAAATTAATTTTAATTTTAAAAATATTAACATTAATAAAATTTATTTTTGACATTAAAAAAACATTTTTGAAATATATCTAATACCTTGTGATTTATTAATGGAAAGAATAAAAATTTCAAAAAAATTATGCCAGAGTAATATATAATACAGAACTTAAAACATAAACCTTTTATTAAAAACCACTTTTATCACTTAACAAGCTTCTATTTAAAATTATTTATTCCATTTAATAAAAATACTGAAAATAAAAATATTATAAATTTATTTTAATACGAAAAATAAAAAAGAAAATTATAAATATTAACCTTTTATTACAAACTAACAAACTCTCTAATCAAGGCACTTACAAACTCTCTCGAGCTGATCGTTTAAGCTTGCTTCGCATTTGAAGAGTGGGGAAGAGTACGTGTAAAATCTCAGATCACAAGCCGCGGCCGTTTTGAACATATTTGAAATTATTAAAATGCTACAGTTCTCATTGTTTATGAATGCTGATTCAAGGAGATGAAGTTTTAAAAAAAAAAAATTGCTCCACCTCAATTTTTTTTCAATTAACACGTTGAATTGACTTGTATATTATGTATTTTCAGACACGGAATTTTAATTTCCTTTACACGCAGTCTAATATATCTATTGTTACGGTTGACGTCTTATAGATTGGAGATCAATATACGCAATCGAAAGTGGTTGATCAATTCAAACTAAATTTAGAAATAAATAAAAGCAATGGCTAACCAGCAGTTTTTTCAAAAATTATTGCTATCATACATCGACTTCAATTTTTAGTCATCCAAAAGGGAGATGCATTGAATTTCTCTAAACTGCTTACGCTTCTAAATTTAGTCTATTTACGTGATATTCAATCCTCACCACGTAAATTCTCAAATATTACGTGGATGCGTATAAACCACTTAAAACAAACTGCCTTCCAGATAAACAGTGGTTTTTGACAATTGTATTTATCGAATTGTAGATTCTTGTAAAATGTCATTTATTTATTTTTTTATGAAATATATCTATATATTAACAAAATATACAATATACATATAATTCACAAAAAAAACTAGGTGGTATGGAAACATGCTTCAAAGTCAAACTAGGCCAAGCTTAGGAATATGAAACAACAAAAACAAAAAATAACACCACACCTAGAGACGAGGCATCATAACATCATAAAACATAATATTTAAGCTCCCAGAGCAAGACTGAAATGCAAAGGATACATATCATTTAGACCCCAACCTGAGCTAGGGAAGTGATGCCATCTAGAATTGGCTTCAAACCAAAAGCCTGCACACTGTCCTAGTAATTTTCTTGTGGTCAAGTAGGAGAAATGACCAGTGAGAGTCTAGACAACTTGTTCATCATGTTAGTCTGACCTCCAAGTGGTGCCCCCCAAGAATCCGAACACAGAGGAGAAGGAGGAACACCCCAACAACCCTGCCCAGTAGGGAAAGGAAGTAAGGGTTGGTACCATCGCTGCTATGCAAGACGTGGCATGTGTTGATATGGATTACCACTATGAGAGTGACATCGAGACTAGTTGTGTTGGTGGCCACCTCGGGGTGGACTAGCAATTCTTCCATCAATTCTATTATCCATGGGCAGAGAAGGAAGAATATGTATCATAGCACAAGGAGCATCTCCTCAATGAGTGAGAAGGTCTTGAAGATGGCCAAACTCTATGAGAACTTTATTTGCCTACACTTGAATCTGCAAAAGAACATTGGAAATAATAGAAGATTTGCTGAGAGTAGAAAAACTACAATCTAAAGAAACACTACTAAACACTTCATTATTTTTTTCTTTCCATAACCAAAATAGAATCTCCACTCTAAAAGTATGAAATACCTAGGTGTACTTAAAAGGCAGGGTGAGTTTACCTCCAAGAAGGATATGCTACCATCGAAAACACTCACGTTGGAATGGCTTGAAAAGGTCATGAATCTATGTCTAAACCCTTTGAGCTTTAGAGTAATGCTAGAAAAGATGACGGAGTATTTCTAGATGGCCACAAAAAGGGCATTTGGGAAGGGAAATTCCTAAATGCATAAGTCTTCGACCTATAGGTAGGCCATGATATATAATACACCAAGAAAAATGAGCTAACTTAGGCTCCAAACAAGCCTCCCAAATGGTATGAAAATAGAAGCACTAGGTACAAATTGAAGAATGAAGACCCAAATGAGAGTTAAGTTTGTCCACCATAGGCATATGGGGAGTAAGCCAACCATAGCCAAGCCAGGGGGTTTAATGATGAAATAGAGTTGAAACATACCACTCCCATTCCTTCCATCAATGACGAGTGGAATTAATTAAGATTTTGTGAATCATTGAAGGTGGAACAACATTCAAGATTTCTTCATAATATTCTTCATCAGTATTGGCTAACTCAAATTTGGTTTTCACCTCCTCCCAGGACGACCAAGAGTGAGACTACTTACAAAATATGTCTTGGATAGTATGAATGCCTCTACAAAAGAAATTGAGAGCATTGATACAAGTAACCTTGACCAGAGGGACTTCATTGAAATTGATAACATGTGACCACCATTGCAAGTGTGAGTTAATAGACAACCCATCTCAGAACCCTGAGTCATTCCATAAAAGCCATGGTTTGATCTTTTCCCAAGCTTTCTAGATACTTTTAGCCACAAAGGACTATGTAATTTGAATAGGGGTTTTAATGATGAGCAGATTGGAGAGGCCAAGCCCTTTCCAGGCTTTTTCGCCTTTGAGAAGGCCTGAAGATATGTACTATCAAAATAATACCTTTCAAGCTTCCTTGTCATCAATGGATCACAAAATCCATTTATCATATAAGTCAAATCCTTAATGAGCCATGCCCATTTGTCCCAAACCTCTCACATCCTACGTGAGGTAGTAGTATTCCAATGCAACCCTATAGAAGCCATGGCCATGTGAATAATTGGCCCAAAGAAAGTCCTTTACAAATTTTTCAATCTATGATAAGAATTATTCGAAGGCACCCAAGATGAAGAGTAGTAAACATGGATGGTCACAAATACTTTCAATAATATTTGAAAATTTTTGGCTAATGATAAGGGCTTAGTCACCAAATATTCTAATTTTTTTACTACTCTGTCAACAACATATTGCCACAACATAGGTAGAGAGGCATGCAAAGTTAAAGAGATGCCAAGAAACTTGAATATTTCATCATGTTGGATCCAATCCCACCCATACTTGGTAGCCCATGTTGGTGGGAGTAGGTATGATTGCCTGTAGTAATAAGTTTTTGGCCATTGGATACTTGAGCCAGAAGTAAGGCAATAGGTGTTGAGACACTACAAGGCATTGCCCACATTGTCCTCTTATTCAATAATAGTAAAGATAGAATCATCGGCAAAGTAACCACTCAGTAATTGCATATCTTTCTAAGAGTTTTTTAATCTAGAGGGAGATAGATTCCTTTAACAAGGCCTCTATCTTGGGCATTGCTAAGAAGATATAGAAAACCCTTAGTTGTAAGCATATACAAGGTAGATTGCAATGGGTATCCTTGGAAAATAGATCAAAACAAACCAAATTATTCAAAGGCGAATCCATTAATAGAGAAGATGACTGAGGCATCTAAAAAAGTATATGGATGGTTTGAATGAAATTTGGCCTAAAGCCTAGGGTTTTAAGCATGTCAAAGATGAAAATCTACTTAATACAATCACAATATTTTTTAAAGTCAATCTTTATGAACATGGATTTTTGTCTAGATCTCATAGCCCAATATATTCCTTTCCAAACCACAATTATGTTGTCTAATATATACCTACTTCTGATGAGTCTTATTTGCTCAAGGTGAATAATGTGGGCAATAAACTATGCAACTAGAGCGCAAGAGATTTAGTAATGATTTTGTAGGAAACATTCAAGAGGTTGATTGACTACCAATAAAAAATCAACTCAAGATCTCCTTGTTTAGGTATGAAATTTAATGTTTGATTTATTTATACTTTTTGCTAGAGAATGTGTGCGAAAGGCCTCTTGATAAACATGGTATAAGTCAACACCTAAAATATCATAAAGGGTTTTATATAACTTATAGGGTAAACCATCAATGCCTGGAGCTTTGTCATTTCCCATATGAGCTACTACCTTACATAGATCATTTATAGTGAGGATCCTATTGCAAGTGACCTCCCAAGCTAGAGTGAGTTTGCAAGGCACTATTGCAAGACACTACTATAGGGCTATGTCATGCTCTTTGGAGGATGCTTGAGCTCTATACACATATTGATAATGGTGGAAAAAGACTTAAATAATCTATGAAATCTTTGATAGTATCCTACCATAATCAGAGATAGCCTAAATTTGCTACTTTGATTTTTTAGCTCGAAGCATTTGAAGTAATTCTTCAGAGAATTTGTCCCCTATCTTGAGCCAATGGAGTTTGACTTTGATTTGAAATCCCCTGACATTGTAATTATCTACAATATGGATGTGATGCCACAAAGAAGAGACTCTGACCTAAAAGATCTCATTGAAGGGATCTTTCCAAGGCTAAAGCCACATGACTGAGCTCTAAGGAAGTAACAGAGTAAGAGTGTCATTGAATTTTAGAAAGTTGGCAACCATAGATTTTTAGAAAGTGAGAAGTCATTATGATGGAATTATTACACCAAATAATCTAACCAAAATCTTTTGATGAATAGGGATCTAGATTTGAAGCTCTACAAAGGTGTGCTATAGTGGGCCCATACTTGAGAAAGGAGTTATTAAGACATAACTAGGTTTTATGAACCTTGGGATTCATGAACTGCCATATCACTCAAAACTTAATGGTGGAGTTTTCATAAAGCCTAAAATCTAGTAGTGCCTGTATTGGAAGAGAAAAACCATTATCAAAGGAAAAATATAGTTGGGTAGACATCATTGTTCTATATAGGTGCTTTAGTATCTAAAAGGGGCCATCATTGAGATTGCTCTAGGTGTACCACACTCTGTTTGGAGGCAAAAAAAATAAATTTGGTTCATAAAGCCCCATTTAGTGCACATATAATACAATGCTTCCATTAACTACCCAAGGCATTGGTAAGTGTCCCACTTTGTCTTCAAAAGATGCCACCATATTAAAGTCACCATATATGACCTAATGAGCATCGAGGAGATCATCCACAATCCATCACCATAAGTGAGTACACTCAATGGCATCATTTGAGGCATAAATATTAATAAATTCAAAGGAAAGGATTTCAATGCTAAAAAGGGCCCAAACTAAATGGTTGGTGGGGTCCACACCATATTGTAATAAGTATGGCCGCCACCTTGGAGAAATAAACATGATCACCCAGCCACATCCTACCTCATGATTACTATGCATAATAATACTATCATGACATATAGAGTTACTGACTATTTTCAATAAAAATCCTACCACCTTCACTTCTTATAGATAAAGAATGTCCATCTCAGAAAAATTCCTTCTAAAATAATGCATAATAAACTTGAATTTTGGGACTGTAAGACCATAAAGATTCCATGAAAATTAATTCATATATGATGGGTGTCGAGAGACATATCCTTGGAGTTTAGGCCTTATAAAGCATCATAATGATTCTACAAAATATTCCCACTATTGGCATTTAAAAAAAATTTAATTTTGCTTGTTTTATCATAGTATATTCAACCTGATAATCTCCTTCCTCTAACTTTTTTCACCTTCTAAGAGGGGTATGAGAGTATTTTGGTTCATTCCACCAAGTAGGAAGTGGTAAAGAGATTGGTTGTGAGTTTAAAAAACCAAAAGAACTAGGAAGAGAAGCCTCGGGACCCAGAAATAGAATATTGGTTGTAAGAGGGGTGTTGTAAATCCTAGGTTTTTCTATCACTTTCAAAGGTAGAGTTTGAGAAGGCTCTTTCTTAGTATGATCCTGGTCCTATGGGCCATTAACTATTAATGACTAGCCTCCTTTAGGATTTCCTACGTTTGAGCTTGTAGTTTTAGTGCAGTTTTTCTTCTTTCCTACCTTAGTCAAACCATCCTCAGTTGGTTTTTTTCCATCTTATAAAGAAGGATTAGGAGGAGAGGATGAGAGATTGGGTGTATTGTTACATTCTAACTAAAGAGGATAGTCTCAAATTTTATTGTCAGTGGCTTGGAAGTGAAAATAGGTTTTGGAAAAGTTGATATATAGTTAGAGTGTCTCATATCCCCCACTTAAATTTTCACAAACTCTTTAAGGTCTTGAGACACATCTACTTCAACACAAACTGACTTCTGTATTCTAGTATAGTAAAACCTACTTTCCTCATGGAAAATAACCTGACTTATGAAGGAAGTGATCTGGTGAATAAAATTACAACAAGGAATTGGGAGACCTTGATATTCTACCCAAATCAAGACCTTGAGAGTAGTGTGCTTAGAGATTAAAAAGTATTATGTCTAGGGGGAGAGAACCATGAGTGATTTCTGAGCATACCATGTGGCTAAATTATGGATGATACCTCTTGCATGGGAAGGGTCTAAAAAATAGAACATAGAAAATCCCTTGGTTATATTCTAGATAATCTAAAGCTTTATGCCATGAGTTGCCTAGTGGGCTTGAATTCAGGGTCTAAGCATACTTTCAGAGAGAATTCAACCCATAAAATATCCTATCAAACATACCTATTCTAGCCATTGATAAGTAGACTTAAATTCTAGAATAGGTAAAATAACATCAAGTTCTAAAAATTCACTTTGTGGTAAACCTTCAGTATAAACTTATTCAGGCACTTGTAGGGGCTATTGCTTGACACTCTACCATTCTTCTATGTAGATGAATCAACCAAGAGAAAATGAGGATAAATAATTAAATAGGTTGGCCTCTTCCAATGAAAGCAAGCCTAAAAATCAATAAATGCTAGTCCCATAGGCAACCTAAAAAAGATTTCGGTGTGCAGACAAGATAGAATGATAGAAATCAAGAACCATATTTATGATGGACATGGAAGAAACCCTAGCAAAGACTTTTTCTTATATTATCTCATCCAATTTGTAATTTCCATTCTTTCACCTTTATTTGATTTTCCTTACCAAAAATATTTTGATCGAAGTGAGTTCCCTGTTCATAATTAAAAGAAAGAAAATTATGGCCTTGCTCTGACGGAAAGTATGTCTTTATTATGATTAATGTAGTAAGTAGTGGTGATGAATGAAATAATTTTCATTATTCATTTGTCCTATAATATTATATGGAATAAGTGTAGCAAATTGCACCCTAACATGTAAACATAAATTTAGAGATCAGTAAATAAAAAGAAGTCAAATTTAATTCAAATATAAAAATTTAATTGAACATTTTTTTAATATAAAATAATACTTTTTAAAAACATTAAATCATTTTTTAAATATATATCCAAAAGAAAAATTGAACATTATTAGTTCTCGAAATTGAATGATAAAATCATTGATTATATAAACATAGAACATTACACTCTTAGTAATTGAAATGTTTTTAATGACCATAGGATGAAATTATACCCCCATGTTCAATAGTCATGCACATATTTTTCATATATATTTAGATATGAAAAATACATAATTAAATAAATACTTTAACATAAAGTTTTGAAAATAAATATTTAATGTTATTAAATAAAGTTATCAAGACACACAACCGAATAAGAACTATTAATTATTGCAAGTTATGATGTATTTGAAGATAATATTTGAAACAAATGGGATATGAGAAATCAATGAAGTTGTTATCATATGAATCAAATTAATCATTATGGAAAAATGGGGAGTGAGGGAAATCATGTTTTATGTTCAATTGTTCTAATGATACTAGTTTGTAATAATATAATTTATAAAATTAATTCAAATATTTAAATATTTTTTATATTTTTTTTCTCAAATTTAGAATAAAAAGCACCATATTCTATTTGAATTTGTTATTTTTTATTTTATAAAAATATGACTACAACTTCCATATAAGATTTATCTTGTACAAGAGCATATTTATATGAAGAGGCGCTCTTTACTTGTAGTTTATCTCTTCTATGAGAACATGTAATTTATATTAAGAAATGATCCAGTATGCATATCATATGGAACTAAAGTCTACTTTCATTTACATAAATTTTATTGAATTATTACATAAACTAAAAATAAATAAAAATAAAGAATTGAGAACAATAAGACATTGGCATAATGACTTCCATCACCTGTACTTACAGACATATGAATTTAATACTATTACTTTATTTTCATTCAATAAAATCCTTATTTAGGTCATATCTCTAGTTTTAAGGTGCCTTAAAAATCCAAGGACCTTCGATACAACATATATACATTAATTTGTTTTGTATTCATCATCATTTTGTAGATTTAATTGATCATATTTATACAATTCATCTAAAACATCCTTTTTAATTTGTTATTTAAGATGGATGAAGTTTTAAACTATAATGTGATTTTTAAAATATTTAAATCCTTATAATTTTCTTTATTCGATATTTTGCATTTTAGAAGGTGTCATTTTTAGGGAGAATGTTTTGTTGATAAATGTAGTTAAATATTTAATGTCTCTGTGTTTCACAGTTTCTTCAAATATTTAATGTTGATGTGTTTCAAATCTAGTTTAATAAACAAAATAAATATAATTTGATTAAATTATGTGTTTGAGAGTTTTATAAGGTAAATTATTGATTTTTTTTTCACATTAATGTGTTTGAGAATTTTAGAAATGAGAAATTAAGATTTTACTTTGAATTTAATTATTTAAATCTTTAGAAACTTTAAATAATGATTTCTTCACATTTTTATGCTTACAAGATTTACTAACATAAAATATTTGTTTATTTTCATTAAATATATATGCCTTCTAAGAAACGGTTTGGTTTTGCTACAAAATTATATTTCTGAGAGCTTTAGAGATGAAAATAATAGGTTCTAATAAAAGTAAACACATTTTCTGGAATTGAAGTTAAAATATATTAGGTTTTGTTTTTTCCTTCAAATTAATGACTTTAATAATTTTTAAAACAAAATAGATTAAGTTTTCCCTTAAATATATGTGTTTGAAAATCCTAAAAAATGAAATAAATGGTGTTTTGATTAACAAGTATGTGTTTTAAAGCCATTGAAAGATTCAAAACATAAATAGAATATATTTTTGTTTAAATATATGCATTTTAAATGAATTAGATTAGTTTTTTTTAATTAAATATATTTTTTTTAAATTATCCATGTGAAAGTTTAGAAACATAATAAATATGAGAATTTTTACATTAAAATATTATCAATTTTATCCAATTGACGTATTTGAAAGCTCATCAACAAAATAACTATGTTTTTCTTTCAATATGTATGTTTGATAGTTTCAAAAATTAAATGATAATCTTTTCTTCAAATTAATATGTTTGAGAGGTAGGTCAATGGATCTAACTTAGTGTTTTATACAATTCTATTGTGTTTACAAAAATCTAGAGAGATTTGACATACACTAGATCATTCCTGCCATCTTTCATTATTGAATGGGTGAAATGTGGTGCATTTTATTGGCAAGTAAGGCTTTTTTTGGGTTCTTATATCTTTTTTATTAAATGTGAAAAGACACAAGTATTATTTAGTTTAAGCATTATAAAATATAGATAAGGTGTAAAATATTTTATAAATAATTAGTAATAGGTATTATGTTAATGCATCTTGATCATTTCTATCCACTTAATTTAAGAAAAAATGTATTGTTCACTTACTTATTGATATATTATTTGAGGCATCTTCTTGTTTTTTACTAGTTTTAAGGGATCTGTTATTGATGGAAAGTGAAACAAGTTGAAGTATTTTTTATTTCAAACATATGTAATAATCTACACATTTAGACAAGTATTTGCATTGTTAGTACATGGTGGTGCATATGCATATCAATGAATGAATTTTGATGTATTTTACCATTTTGTACTATGTTTGAGGACTTCATAATTGAGTTAATGTGCAACAAGAGCACGTATATATATTGTCATTATATGGCAACACATACAAAAGTACAAATATATGGTACTTTTATTTGATTATGGCAAAGTGTCAATGAAAGTGGACTATTATGTGGTCTTGTTGATTATAAATTTATTGGTAAAGTGTTATTGTTATTGGTTATGGATTTTGATTCATTTTATAAAGTATTTTTAAGAATTAGGTAAACACAAAAAATAATATAAAAAATTGAATATTACAATTATTAAGATGTTTCTTTGCCATCAAAGTTGCACAGTAACATGATAGAACATCTATTGAAGTGAAAACATAAATATGACTAAGAATTTTGTCAGGAAAAGAGATATATAAATAAATAAAGATGAAAAATAGAAAGACATTTCTCTACCATCATAGTTTAGAATTAACATGATATAAATTTTATTGAATTTATTGTATAATATTCTACCATAATTTTCATTAATGGGTGAGATTAGTGTAATTAAGATATACATTTGAAATGTAAACTAAATTAATGGTTATGGAATTTAAGTGTACATTTAAATGTAAAATACTGAGATTGATTCTTATGATTTAACAAGGGCATATGTTAAATATATAAATTACTAAAGAGATAATGATATGTATTTTTTTCAATGACTGTATAACTATGATTTTATTTGAGAAGTGAAAATCATGGATAAGCAGGCACATACATTATTTATATCTAGAAATGATTTATTGTCTACGTTAGTTTGGTTCCATAACATTATATCAATATCACCAATTTATATTGACCTATTGGTGCATACTAACCCACTTGAAAGTATGGCATAGTTATTAAACAATCATCTGTGATTGTCTTTACTTGCTCTGTGTTTGTGATTTTGAACCTTGATGACACACATAGATTCATAAATCAACCTCATTTTTGTTGAAACTTTAATGTGATTTTGAGGTCTAGAAACCTTTAAAGATGTGAGAAGTGTACTATTTTGGGCAAACCCTAATCACCCTTGTCTGATGATTGACCACTACTTAAGTATCTAATTCATCAGTAAGATAAATCAAGCCATAGACATTTCTCCCACCTAGTGTGATTACGCAGTTGTCCTCCACTATGCGTATGTAATTATTGATTGATATCTATACTTGAAAATTCTTTCTTTCACTTGATTTTTGAGTGCTTCAAACTTGTCTTGTAACTGATCCAAGTGATAGGTTTTCAAATTGGTAAGAATAGGAAATGTTTTCTCAGTGTAAAAAATTGTATAGATGTATATCAGATAAGTTTGAAGGCAATTTTGAATGATAATTTTATTTGTTTATATATAGATTCAATTGAATAATTAATTATGTCATTAACACATTAGGATGATGGGCCAAATTTAATTATGGGTTTAATTTTATAAAATAGTAATTTTTGGGAGTGTTTTAGTTTCAACTAAAGTAGGTCCTTATCAACTTGTGATAATAACCTTAACTAGTAGAACCAACCCCAGTACAAGAGGACTATAATGAGAGCATAGAGATGTCTATGTAGGATATTTAGTAGGTTTGAATAAGACAGTGAGGTTATTATAGTTTTATAAAAAAAAGAATCAATGGATTGAGTCATAATATAGCGTGCAAGTGTGAGAAGAAGTCAAATTAGGACCTTGTTTATGTTCTCAATTCATGTTAAATGTGTGTCAAGATTACCATTGTCAAGTACCGTAAATAATATTTTATTACTTTGAATACCCCCATTTTATTCTAGTAATGTAATATATAGACTAAAAGGAGTAAATGCACTTGAGCATGTGTATCACACTTTATATTTTGTTAGATTGCTCCAAATGTAAAATTTTTCTCTATACAAACTTGTAATTAAAATGAGTTATTTAATGTCCATATGTGAAATATGGAATTGAAAATTTATTGAGAAAGGGTTAGAATAAACTTATATGTTGATGAAAACCATTTTTTTGTATAACTTGTTTGATATGATACTGATATTTTTTGAAATATTTAACCATTTTAATTATTTATAAGGTTTTTTCATTTCTCATCACTTCACCATTACTCATACTCATTATTAAATCCATATATATTTCATTACCATATGAAGGATCATAACATCTCATTTTCTATTATCACCTCTAATAGTGATGTAAGTCTATTATTATTTGAAATTCTATTTACAATAGATGATACATAGTAAGCATGTTGTAAGTGAGCTATGACTACCGATATACACTCTTTCACTTTATAAAACCCTACTTTACAAAAAGTGAAAATTACATCATCTTTTACAGTGTACCTTGCACCTTTTATGCAACTACTGATCCTATCAATTATTCTAATTACAACTCATATAATATGATCTCAAAGGAAAAATAGAATATATTTTTCTAATATTTTTAAAACTCTCATCTTCAAATATTATATCTTTTTTGAAATTGAAATATTTCAATATAAGAGTACAATTAGTTGTAACATTAAAAATATTATAATAGGTAGACCACACATACAAAATCAAATAAAAAGAGAATAAATGAACATTACAAACAAAATCACTTATATTTCAATTAAAATAATCTCCATATTAGATTAGATGTAGGCTACTACAAATAAATAACATAAAATTCATCATGTGTGTAGTAATTTTTACATTTATTTAACATATCCTGAAATGGGCATGGGCTAAAAATGAAAAGTAAAAAGTAAAAATTTAAGAATTTAAATAGTTGAATGAATTAAATATTATTGAAAAGTGATATTATGGTCATTTTTTCACTGAATCTTTCACCCTAGATATGGTTGTTCAATCCTACTATATATTGAGTGAAACATTGGATTACCTCTAGCCCTGTGGGTTACCTATAACAAAGGTAAACCTCTAGGTTTAAGGGATAACTCCCTATATTTCTCTTTTCTTACTTATAACCTATAATACTTACATGCTTAGATGAAAAGGGATAGAAATATCATAAAAATAAACTACTCTAATGAGGTGATACAAAAAAAAATATCCACTAGACTACCATACACTTGCACTAATAAACATGACTAACAACACTAGTCTGAACATCCTAGATTACTCGAACATAAGTATTTCAAACATGTAAGTGATATGAATTACACTACCCAAGGTCAGTGAGGATGAGGTTATATTTCAGACACTAATGCTACTCCATACACTTGAAGATGGACAAATGCACTAGCTACACTACTTGTGACCTATTAGAAGGAGAATTATTTGCATCAAATATGGAAGAGTAGACAAAAGGCAAGGATAGATACTAATCACTAGATACTTCACTATGAACCACTTCACACACTTTTAAAAGATATCTTATGAAATCAAAATTATATTAAAAATATTTATTTCAAAGGAAAAATATAGTTTCAAACCAGTAGCGCTTTGCCATACCAAGTGTGGATTTCCTTACAAAATCCAAAATGGCTTGCATTTATAGAACATGTAAGGAGAGAGAGATGAAAGTAAGAGGAAAGGTCACAATAAAAAGTGTCAATATATTAGTACTTGTTATATTATAGGATTATGTAGAGGAGAACATATCATGAAAGTATTATTGGACAAGTTTCCAAATGAAGCATGACAAGCTCTTCAAAACTATTGTAGAGACCTTCAACAACTTTTAACAACATATATTGACTACATTAAACTAGAACAAGAATAATTGAAACATATTAAATATCTTAGGGATGTTATAAATAATATATGAAATTCATTAGATGCCTCCTTAACTACTAGCATTCCTCATGCCACTTGTATTCACTACTTGCATTCATTGATCACTAGTCCTGTAGGTCTACCTTCACACTTGTCATCCAAGTGGCTCTTATTTACTTAAGGATATATATGAAAGAGGTGTTATTAAACAATTTAAATTTCCATTTTACTTCTACTCCATGAGTTATATCTTAAAAGGATCTCAAATTGGACTTCTCATATCCTCACTAGGTAGTCACTTCTCATCTTCACAATCTGTCCAAGACTGTTTACAATGAATTATGTAGTATAGCTACTCTTGAGCTTAGATAAAGTGAGAGGTGATCATAGGGAGTTATAATAATTCCAGATATACCTCCTTCAATATTTTTCATCCATCAAATCTCCTTTTTACCTGCATAACTCCAAAAACATTTCAAAAAGCCATGTGTTAGTCTTGCTTGTATAAGTGGTAATATACAAAAAAATAGGTTTAATGGATCTTGAGAGAGTTTTAAACAATCCCAAAACACTTTTAATTCCAAATTACACCCTCTAAGTGCATATTATTCCATATTTTCTCCATCAGGTCTTAAATAAGGGTTTAAACAGGGTTTTGAGCTATTTTTCTTCATAGCCATAGTTCATCAAATATTGACACTTAATATCCAAAAAAATTCCATTGAAACCAAGTGTAGGAACCTACTTAAATAACCCTATCTCCTTAGGGCACCATGAAATTAATCCGTACAAATGTAAGCATTTAAAAATGGCCTATTGAGCTCTTTCTTGTATTTTGAGAAAGTTTACCATAGAATTGGGTCAAAATGACCAATTTGTTGTAACTCCATATTAAAAAAATGGATTAAATAATCCTTATACCTTCCATTGAAGTATATAAACTAGTCTAAAATGGTCATATGGTCTTATAAGTGAATCTAGACCCTTGTAGGGCTTATGTCTAGTTCTAAGCCTAAAAGGTCTAGTTGTGCCTAAATTCCAATGACCACCTATAAGTGGTTTCTCAATACTATGAGTGACATCATCCTAGTTAATTCCATGAATCCTCATGTTCCCATTCTAACATCAACACACTATACCTATAGTTTAGACTGTCTAGGAGGGCCCTCTATCCGAGATAAAATAGAGAGCATATTCCTATTTATAATACCAAATTTGTGATATGTGAGGAGATATTTGGTCATAAGTACCATATCCAAAAAAAATTATTGGTGGATCACTTCTCTAGGCTCCTCAACTTCACAAAATTCAAGACAAACTTATGGGACTGTGAAGACTATGTATAAAATTTTATTTGGGACTGATAACCTTGAGATTTGACTATAGGTTAACGTCATTTATTATTTAGGAAATTTTTTAATATGTAATTACCACTATTATACTAGTTTTATTATGATCTATCTATCATATACCTCTACCAACTTTCTAAACTACCTTTCTCTCTACTTGCCTAGGCTAGTCCATAGATTATGTTGATAGTAGATTGAGGTTTGAAACCCTCTTTGTTATATTCATTTGATATGAAAATAACATGGAGATGTGTTATAAAAAATATTAGAGTGGTATCACTCTTATTCATCCATTTATATATCTTAGTCTATTATCCCATACTTTTTATTAGCATAAACTAACTTATGATTATGTTAGACTATAAGTGCCTTACTAAAGAATACGGAGGATTATTGTAGGTATTCCTTAGTACTTGTGTAATATGTTTGTCTCTCTCCTTGTAAATATTCTAAATTCATTATATAATTTTCTAACTTGGATTAGTAACTAGACCTGCATACAATGATATTAACTTCTTGTCTCCAACGATCAACACTTTGTGGGTCTGTAGTCAGACTGTAGATCTTGTTTGGGGGTATATGAAACCTGTAGGTGGTCATATACATGAATGCCCTTACATATTTGTTTTTATTATAGTAATTTTAAATATATTCATAACTTATTGAGATCTTATCATGCCTATAAACTATGTAGCCACTCCAATATAGGTCACTATTATGTTGTAGGATCATTTTAGCTTATATCATTATAGCTTACTGAAAGTTTTTAGTGTGAACTGGACTGAGTCAAAACCACTCAACCATCACCTTGTTTTGATCAAAAAACATTATATTCATGTCAAAACACTATCTATAAGCTCTGGATATATGAGATAAACCATAATAATTATCCATTCCTCAAGACACTCTACCATGAGATGACTCTTTCTAAGGCAAGATCCCCTTTTTGGAGAGATTAAGATAACATATCTCTCTTAAGGACTTGGGTTTTTTTACAAAATAATGCTTTACCATTATCATCCTAATCATTTATATACTCCTAGACATTATTAAAGGTCTCAAATGAGTTTAAATCTCTACCTTTCAACATTACCAGACCTCTGTTGGAGCTGCTTGTGGGTGAACATTAGATTCAGGATTGTGTGTGATAGATTGGTTCTCACAACCAATATTTAGATATTTGAAAAGCTCAGTATTATTATTTCCACCTTGGAAGTATTTTCACCTACCTTGAAACCTTATTTCTTATTCAACATCCTTTATTGGTGCTTAATCTCACATGACTGTATATGACCTATTTTAATGTCATGTGTGTAAAAATATTTTATTTGTTTCACCTAGAAATTAAATATGGTTTATCAAGTCCCTAATCACAAATGTGACAACCAAATGTGAAATTGGACTCAATATTACCTATTCAAGTGACATATGTAACCAACTAGACAATTATTTACATAGTGCACTTAAGTACGGCATATTTTACCCCTAAACTCAAATGAGATAACTCAATATAAATCAAGAATCACTAAATTCCCTATTTGAGTTCCATGTGTAACTAATACCTTTATTGGTTTAATATTACACTTAAATAGGGTATATCATCCCCTTAATATAAATTAAGACTCCATATGCCTTATTTGAGTTTCTCTTTCAACCACTCACTTGACTAGTTACAATGAGACCCCAAATAGGGAATTCAATCCCCCTATATATAAATTTGATAGCATTTAACATAAATTAAAACTTTATATGACCTCTTTGAGTGCCATATATAATAAAACATTTTATATTTGATATGCCCTATTTTTTTTCCTTGTCCAACCTATCGCTTGATTAGCTCAAGCACATATACCTTATGTAGGGCATATCAAGCCTACTAAATAAAAATTTGATAGATTGATTTAAATTTAGACTTAATATTCCTCATTTTAGTGACTCATGAAATTAATCACTTGAATTTTTGCATGTGGTATTTAAATAGAGCTTATTGAATCCGTTAAACATAAATACAAAAAATTATTTTAGATTTGGACTTGATATGTCATATTTTATTTATATGGAAAATAAGTTTCTTTATAAGTTACATAGGCAAATAAAATAAGGCATATTAATCCTTATATATACATATGTAATAACCTATTATAAATTCAAACTTGATAACTCTATCAAAACTACTATGAGCATGTTAGAAGAGAGAATTTGGATGTGTTAGGTTGAACTCCATCATCAATTCTTATAATTTTCCAATTATTTTCACTCAATAAGATTCTATATAATTTTAATGAGCTTTTGGATATATGGTGCTACCTCAAGTTGCTTCTAGGTGTATCCATATTAATTTTGCTATGGAGTTCTTTTAGGTATTCTAGGAAAAAATTGACTAGTAATCCTTCCTTGTCTTGTTGTGATTACATGTTTACAAGTATATAAAATATATGCGATCTAATAATAATTATAAACACCATGGGGCATGGGATATTTTTCATAATGGAAAACCTTGCACTTAAAGAAAATATTTGATGTTATGAAGTGTGCATGTTGTGTTATCTTGCAGAAAGTAAACCAACACAATTGTGAGTAGTTATAAAATTGGTAGTTCTAGGAAATACAACTTTTATTCAATGTGAACGAATGGATAAAAATTAAAAAATGAATAATACTCTAATAAGTATAGGAACATGCATTATTTTAGTCAGAAAGAGAAATACTTCCTTTGATTAACCTAGACTATGTCTATCATCAACCTTAATTTGGAAACATATGTTTATTATTTATGCATAGAATATATAAAAAGGAATTTTAAATTATCCAAAATAAAAAAAAAAATAATATAACAATAATTTTTTTCAATCTTTTCCCATAAAATGGTTAAGTATCTTCCAAGTGTGTGGCGGTTGACATGTTTAGTTCATCAGTTACTCTAATGGATTCCCTAAAATGTCATTTAACTAAGAAGTGTCATCTTGAAATTCATGTGCATATATTGTGATGAAAATAATCATGTAAGTTGTATGATATTTATCACACGATCTACTATGTGTAAGAGGCTCTATGCATAAGTGAAGTTTTACATGGAAATCTAGTTGTGCATAAGATTTTTTCCTAAGTGAAATATTTTATATGCGTAAGTTCCACAAGACTTTTATTTGCATGAAATAAATGTGGTGAAAATGAATCCAATTTTATTCTTTCACAATCCTTGAAGGTGTGTAAAGGAAAAGATTTTATAGTTTCACACTTATACATAAATCACCAAAATTATATCTAGAATAGCTTCAACATTGTCTATATATACATCCTAACATCACCCATTATTGCATGAAAAAATTATCTACCACATACACCCCAATGATGTGTTGTAAGTCTTAAAAGGTCATCATAATGTCAAATTTTAAATTCAGGTGTTATAAAGATACGCTAATGTCACCCTCTAGAGATTGCCCCCTCGTGCAACTTAAAATTTGACTTAAGGGTTAAATATTATTTGAAATAAAATCCTATGTGCCTTTAATATGATTTAAATGTGAATTAAGATGGTGAATTTAAATGGTATAAATTATTTAATGTGTATGTGAATTCATGTTTAAATATCCTCTTGGATCATGCTATCTCTAGGAGATGTGAGGTTTATTAAAATTAATTTTTTCTACACCTACAACTCCTAAAAATGTCATAAATCAATCTAGAAGGTCCAAAAGCCTTATAAGTTATCATTTTTATGCCAAAACAAATGTATAGTGTAAAAATTACACATAAATAACATTTTATTCAATTTGGAAATTATGATAATGAATAAGTACCAACCAGACTAAATTTTTAAGAACTATTTTAGAAATAGTAGCTCATAAAGTGTTGAAAATTATTTCAAAAGTCCATTTGAGTGGCCATAATTTATTATATTTAGTAAAATAATTTTACATTATAATAATATAATATAAAATTATAATTAAATATTTAGTTTATTACGTACACATTCCAAATCACAAACAAAATAAATATAAGAAAAAATAAAGGGCATGTGTTGTTTGTAATGCAGAGGGCATGTGCTATTTATAATGCAAAGGTCATGCACCCTTTAAAATACAAATGACACGCACTATTTTCTCCAAATTAAAAAAAAAAAAAAAAAAAAAAAAAAATTGCATTCAACCCAAAATATGGCTTGAAAAGGTGTTCCCTTTGAATGAGATAAGGTGCCCACCTTTTAGGCTTCATATTCTAATCTTATTCAAATATATGCTTGGGCATTTGTTCTAAAAGTGTTTTCATTTTTAAAATAATAATATCCCTTTATAATTCATGAATGAAATTTTATATAATGCCCCATTTTTTGTCCCCCAAATTTTTACATCTGTCAACCACAAGAAATTAAATGGACAATTTCTTAATTTTATTAACAATTTCTCTATTTTCCCATATTAAGATTACATTGTAATTTTTTTAAAAGATGAATGGCATTTTTCATATGTATATATATATATATATATATATATATATATATATATATATATATATATATATATATATATATATATGTATATATATATAACATGAGGAACTCCTCACTTATTTTATAAAACTTCCTTAACCAATTTTTTATTTTGATGTTGAAAACTGACACCAATAAAGTTGATCTTACTATTTGAAATTCATAATTTTCACTTATATAAGACTAGACCATAACATCCATTTTTTATATAGGTGTAAAACATGATAAACCTTTCTTTACTTGTATTATTGTAGATATAAATTATGCTCATAATTGTCATTATAACCAAGCACTATTATCCATTATTATTATAGAACAATATTTATAAAGTATTAATAAAATATATAGGGAGAAATAATATCAAATTTATTTTGGTGTCAACAATAATGATTATCATGCTTTTAAATTTTATTAACAGGGTGATTGCACTGATAGATGATATCTCATTCTTGGTCCAAACTCATTTATGTATTTTTGAAATATTCTTTTGCTGAATTTTGTCAATAATTTTTGTGTCATTAAACCTTTGTGTTTTCATTAGAAAGTATACATTTTGTCCTTAAAATGCATTTTGATAACTTCAAATGGTTTCATATTGCATGCTTTCAAGTGTAATGGTTAAAATTTACATGATCTCTATATATTTTTAGAGTTTATCTTCACTCCTTACTCCTAAAGCATTCTTTGTAGTATGAAATTTTTTACCAAATGTTGAAATTTTTGTAACAAAATAAAATATTATTATTATTATTATTATTATTATTATTATTATTATTATTATTATTATTATTATTATTATTATATACTATTATTTGGTTAGTAGTGTATAGTAATTAATTTTAGTGGAAACATTATTGGCAACAATATATCATGGATTGAATTCCTTCCATATAGAATATAATCCCCTCAAATTAATCTTAGATTAACTATATGGTAAATTAATCCCATTGTTCGATCTATGTCAATATATTTAATGACATATAAATCGGTTTTATATTTTTCTCATTGATCGTATTCAAAATCAATTTATGAAATGGGTTTATTATGATATTCATCACTTTATAATATATATCATCTCACATATATTTTTATCTAAATTTTGTTGTCAATCTCATTTATTGGGGAACCTTATTTTATCAAAGTTAATAAATAAGTAATTCAAGAGGAAAGGGCATGATAGTTACATTTATTTATATAATTGGAATACTAGTTGTTTGTTTTCTCTATTTAGTACATATAAAATTAATTAATTTGTATGATTCATTTGTGTTCCTTTCATGGATCTCTTCCATTATTCATATAGTTATATAAGTGTGGGGTCAGGATCCTTGGTCACTAGGTGCAATAATCTCACTAAGTTCTATATTAACCCATAGATCAATATAAAAAGATCTTGGAGATACAAAACATATAATTAATATCAAATTATCTAATTAATAAAAAACATACAACCAAGTATAACCTAAATATTAAACACATCATGTTATCAAATTAATTTTACATTCTAATATTATAAGTGTGATTTGCAAGTGAATGTATGAATTTTATTATGTATATTTAATTTCCCTAATGTTGTAGTTCATTGTGTTAAGAGTTGAGATTGAGGAAATTCATCTTTTTTATTTTACAAGTCAAATGTATGATATTTCAATATGATGATATTTCTAAAAGTGGAGATTATATTAGATCTCATATTTTAAGCCTCAATAAATTATCAATTTTATAGGTCAAATGTCAAATGAAATCATAATCAAACAAAGTGGAAGTAAAATTGGTAGAATTACTATGATCCAAAAAACATTTGTAGTGAAAATAGTTCATAATCATAGGCATATTCCTACACCTTGAATTGTAAAATAAATCACCATATAGATCAAATGAATTGTGATTTTACATTATTCTCACTAGGAATCATGTATCATTATGTATCTTTTGGCTACCTATTTGATAATATTTTGAATTCAATAGATGTTTTTTTGGTAAAATATCCATTATTATAAACTATATTGATGATAAATTTGAGAACTTTTATATTGCCGAAAATTATGTTAGAATTTGGTATCTTTTGGATTTTTTAATAAGAAAGTTGTGGACATTTGAACTATGTAATGATTTTGAATGTTTCCACATTATAATGTATTCCCTTAGACTAAACTATTGACAAACTATGTTTTTGAATATAAAATAAATTAAAAATTAACCTGGTAAAACTTGGTTCCTTTTCAAGGATAATGTCCAATATGATTCTAGTTAAGAGTAAAATATTTATATGCTTCCATGATTTATGGTTATCATTATAGCCTACTTTATTTACTTACAAGTCTATCATTTTGGTTTTGTTATGAATCTATTCCTTATTGTGCAATTAAGTATTTATATAGGGTATTGTAAAAATATAATAATGAGAGAAAACTATTTTAAATATGTAGTTTTGTTTTACAATTCAATAAAGTCATAGTTTTCAAGGAATACGTTCTTAAGAAGTATCTTGGTAGAGTTGTGCACCGCTATAACACTATTAAATTTTTTATTATTGATTTAACACATGGTTCTCTCTAGGATTTGAGAGATAAGATTTTGATAGAGTTATTTTAATAGAGATTAATATTACTTCAATCATAAACATCATAAGGTTTATTAATGCATTGGAAATATTAACAAAAAAACAAGTTGGTATTTTATTTCACTCCTCGGTCATTCCATTTACATATCTTAAATTATTTATTTATAATTTAATTCATGTATAAAAATTGTTTATTAATTTCCAAAGATAAAAAATAAGGTAAAGTATTGAATAATATTCCATTAAGTTTATTTTTAAATTGAATGTAAATTATTTAAGCTTGCTAGTCAATTTCCATGACTTAAAACACTGTAAACATTTAAACTCCCACCATAGATATGAGTCTAATTTTGTACCCTCTTATAAATATAACTAATTTATTTACCATTATAAATAAAATTAAATATTATAATTCCCACCTTCAACATCTAAATATTTTGATTTTTGAGTCATGCACCATTAGGTTTCCTACACCATCACGTATTCCCTTGGGGAAAAGATGTTTTATGTTACCTCTAAAGATATATTTAGGAGGCAAATTTATGACATTCACTATGATTTTTTGGATATTGAAGAAATTGAGATGTAAATTCTTGTCATTAGAGACCGTGCTACTTAGATTTTAGGATAACTACATGTTTTTGAAGATCTAGGCATATAATAATATTGATATTTTCTTCTCCCACTCCTAGAATTTGAAACACTCATATACTATTTTTTATTAATTCATAATATTTGAAGCGTCTCTAATTTTATTTATTTATTCTCTTATATAATTGGTTAGCAGTCAAACTCATAAGTTTTTTAAGGATTAGTGTTTAAGCACCTATTTAATGTGTCATTTAAATATTCCTACTTATGTTAAATTTCTAGCTATCTGCTCATTACCTGAGCATGTTGATTACAAACAAATATTTATGGTAAATATATAAAAAATTATCACAAAATAATGAATTTTTATTTATATGTTGCTAAAATAGATATAAACATATCAAATTTAGAAATTATTCTATCCCTTTTTCTTCATATCATATATCAAATCATTTCAATATTTTCATGAAAATTGAATAACAATTTTTTATTTCTAATCTTCTTATTAATATGATTATTCTCATTTTTTAAACTTAAATATATATCCTTATTATTAGTTATAGAGAGAGATCAAATCTCTCTCTCTCTCTCTCTCTCTCTCTCTCTCTCTCTCTCTCTCTCTCTCTCTCTCTCTCTCTCTCTCTCTCTCTCTCTCTCTCTCTCTCTCTCTCTCTCTCTCTCTCTCTCTCTCTCTCTCTCTCTCTCTCTCTCTCTCTCTCTCTCTCTCTCACACACACACACACACACACACACACACACACACACACACACACACACACGAAATGCTACAATGAATCTACATGTATGGTATTCTCAAATTTTATTGATAAAATATGTTGATGCACATTATATGGTTGTGTCACATTTGATACAAATGTGGACAAAACATAGCAAGGGAAACCAAAATAATTACACAAATGTGAAAGTAATAGTCATAAATTATGTTTGGAGTTTTAAAAAATGAATATTTGATCCACTATTCATTTAATAATGTTTTTGGATTACACATGTTTAAAATTATAGTCTGTGATGAGTTGTATTAGTTTTGATACACCTTCATTAGTAGCATATGGTGCCTCTTCACAATGTAGTGAATTTTTTTATTCAATTATTAGTTGTGGAGATTATAATATGAAAACCCAATGATAATTATAATAAATGACATATAGAAATATATTCTAGATACATTAAATGAATTATCATGCAACCTTTAAGAGCCACTTACTTTTCCTTCTTGCCTGGTTTGAGAATACACTAACCTTGAGTTTCATTTGTCTTTGGAATTTAAAACTCTCATTTTATTAAGCATGGTAGATAGTTTTTTTTAATTTTTGATAGCTTCATACACAATGACCATGTTCCCTCACCCTTTGGGAAGATGGGATAGACCATGAAGATTTCCTTTTAATTAACTCACTTTTAGATGCAATTTCATATGTCAAATTGTATTAAAAATATTTATAAGATATTTTATCCAAAAATTAAAACCATTGCACACTAAGATTTTGTTTTCTTTATATCTATCAAAAACATGTTTACCAATGACTAAAATAAGTGTAAATGTTATTTTAGAACATCAAATTTGATATCCCCCTCTACCACCCTTTATTCACACCTATAATTTTATTCTTTAGCCACCAAAAAATCTTTTTTGTGTCACAAGGAGTTCCCTCAACATATTTTAGAACATAATCATATTCCTAAAGAAACTCATTTGGAATGGTATAATGAATTTTGTGCTATATGGAAAACATGTCTCAAGTATCAAATAAATAAGACTCAAAATGAGATTAATAATTCTTGTTGATTTCATCAGTCTCTACTCTGGTAGCCAAGGAAATCACATTAGTTACATGTTTACAAATGTTTCCCTTCCTAGACCATGGATAATTATGAACATTAAAATCTTATCCAAACATAGTGAAAATTTACAAATTGCCCATGTTAAATTTCATCCTTACATTATAAATGTCCATCACATGTTCGTGTAGATGGAAATCAATATCATGTATTTATGTATCCCTCTTAACAGATTTTAAAACATGCCTATCCTATTTTAAATTCCAAATAAACCAAAAAATATTCAACATGCCCTTTTATTTTTAATATGGTTCAACCTTTTCATAAGGGTGTAAATAAACCAATCCATCTACCTATTACATTTATTTAGAGAAGAGTATAATAAATATGATTTTGATGTATCAATGGTAAAAATTAGTGGATGCATTTGTGTATTGGTTCACATAGCTAAATCAATGAATCTTTTTGGCTCACATACCTACAACATAATTTTAATTAGTTTTAAATCAACATATACTAAATTATAAAAATATGCTTAAAACAAAATATAATGTAGACAATGAACTCACTAATTGTGTTGTCAATTTGAGACCATGTGTTTTTGTAACATGACATGAACCCCTTCTTTGCATGGAACTTAGCCTAAAAATTATAAATGAGAATATATATTTCATTGTCCTTTTTAATTTCCTAAAATAATTTTCCATGTTTAAAAAATATCTACATACCAACCTCCCTAGAATAGGTGTCCCTATAGACATTATTAAACCATGCCCTTCTCACATTCTAAATATAAATGAAGACATGACTATTTAATAAATTCTTGCATCCTCTCAATAAATTATAATATTCAAAACATAATTTATTATAAAAATTACAATAACATTTTGAACATAATATTCAATGTAGTTACTACATCTGAAGTAATGATAAACACATATATTAACTTTCCTAATTTCATCATATTAAATATATTCATCATCATTGATGGTTTCATAAACCTTCCAATCTATTAGAAAAAAATTTCCATGTTTATACACTTATATCAACCAATTATTAATGTCACCCACCCTATTTATGGATTAAATATCCCATGAAATTGAAGCTTCACCTTTTTTCTCATTAAATACCATCAAGGTGTATAATTGGTATTGTGACAATGAATTAAATGATTAAGTTATAAATTCTAACCATTATTAATATAGTATTTAATTAATTCCAACTTTACCAATACATGTAATTTACACTATTTTTTTTATTAAAAATGTTGTATCCATAGATATTATTGAGTTATATGAATTCTTTTCCATCATCTCCAATTTCCATGGTGTTTGAATTCCCATTACAAAATTAATAGCATCACCAATTCATTTTTTTAATATAATTTATTTTTTCCTTCATCAACACAACAATAATTCCAACTAATATGGTCATTAGAATCCTTTTATGACACAATTCACCTAACTCTATTCCATGCAATGATTAGATTTTTCCCAAGTAAAATATTATCCTACGAACTCATCATGTACTTCAAACCATTCTCCAAGTAGTGTATCTCAATAATGGTGTCAATGGGGAAACCCATCAATAATAAAGGCTCAATATATTCCTTATATTATTTTTTTCATATATGGGGCATATGCAGTAGAAGGATATTTTTAAGGTGCATCATATCCATGGTAAATAACTCCATTCTTATCAACATGACTCTATAACATTATATATAAAAATGGAAACATCATATCTATTATGGAATATCTCTACCACAAAATGATATCCGTAACCTATTTTCAAAGCTCTTATTGGTTTTGGATGTCTTTTATTGTCATATTTCACTTGTTCATTTATTTTTTCATCAAATCTATAGGCACACCAATAATTATGAATCAATCATAATTTGAATCAAATTGATACGATAACATAAAATTTTAATAATAAAATAAAAACATTAAATAGAAATAATAGAATTTTTAACAATAACTTATCAATGACAAAAAATAATGGAATTCTCAACATAGACATATCATATATAAATTACAACTCAACATATAATTATCAACTACTATAAGTAATGGAGTTCTCGCCATGGAAATCATAAACCAGTGCTTCAAACTTTTAAACAAATAACTAGTTGGATAAGATATGAACACTAGCCATCCATATATCTTGACTATTGATGCATATGGTTGGAATGGAGTTTAAACATGCCAATGAAACATTACAAAAAATTTAGTTTAACCATTAGTGTGCCCACCCTCTACCTTATTAAAATGTTTTAGTCTAAAGAAAGGAATGGTGGAACATATATCTCCAATGTTTTTGTTGTGTCCTATAGTATCTAAATTTAGATCATCATGAGAGAACATTGTAATAGATTTCAAGATATTCTAAAATTGTAAGTCTTGCATTTCATTCCATTTCTCTTTCTTTATTTAATCATTGATAAAAAAAATTGAATAAAGAGTTATCAGCAAGCTGAAAATAAATCATAAGATACCCCTAGGAAATTAATTTTCATTGTAATGTTCGTGGTTCTATAATACACATTATCATTCCAACATGTATTTTAGGAATACAATGTAACTATTATATTCCAAGGCTAAGCATTTGTAAAATGTATAACAATAACTGAAATAAATTTCAAGATATAAATTATTTCACAATATTATGTAAATGATGTGTACAATGAAATTTAAATCCAAAAAGTATGTCTTTGATCTATCATAGTTTATGTATTTTTCATATTTATTTATTAATTTTAGATTTTTCATTCATGAACATACTCATAACTAAATGTCTGTAGAATAGTAATAAATGACAAATAATTCATATTTTATTTTATTAAATGAAATCAATTTTAGATAAGCAAGTTCATTGCTTGTGTAATTATACACACAATTTATTTCACACATGTTCTAATATTTGCACACACACACACACACACACACACACACACACACACACACACACACACACACACACACACACACACACACACAATGTATATGTATATGTACACACACACACACAGATGTGTGTGTGTGTGTGTGTGTGTGTGTGTGTGTGTGTGTGTGTGTGTGTGTGTGTGTGTGTGTGTGTGTGTGTGTGTGTGTGTGTGTGTGTGTGTGTGTGTGTGTGTGTGTGTGTGTGTGTGTGTGTGTGTGTGTGTGTGTGTGTGCGTGCGTGCGCGCGCGCGTGTGTGTGTGTGCACGCGTGCATGTGTATTTATGTACACACACACACATGCACATACATATAAAATAAAAATATGTCACTAATATATCATATTCATGCATGTTTCAAATTTAATTTTTTACATTGCTCTTGTAAAGGGGTTTTGGTTTTTTTCTCTGCTAGGATTTCCTCCATTCATGTCATTGAGCCAACATGTATTTTTTTCCTTATCTAGCCTTATGTCATACCATAGCCTTAAGTCACCTGTGAGACTTAGATTTATTAATGTTTAGGCTTTCTCACCTTTGAGCAAGACCAACAATTATAATGATTTCTCCCCATTATATCATGGCTATTTTAGCTATAGATAAGAATGGTAGAGCATCGAGTAATGGCCCCCTGAAAGAACCTGAAGAAGTTTGTCTCAAAGGCTATCACAAGGTAATTCTTCATAGCCTAATGTTATATTGCCTATTCTTAAATTTAATTCTATGTGTTAATGGTTAGAGAAATTTTGTTTAATAGGATATTTTTTTGGGAAAATAATGTTTGAAAGTATTCTATGATCTTAGGTTCAAACTCATTGGGAAGCTCAAAAAATTAAGCTAGAAAGTGTGCATAACATGAGTAAGGGTTTCTTTCTCTTTCACTTTTTTGACCTTTCCCATATAGGAAGAATCCTCCATAAGTTTTCCGCTTGGTATGTTAGGAAATAGCTTATGGTTCTCTCCAACTAGACCTAAGACTTTATGGTCTCAGATCACACTGCTCTTAAAGTCCCAATTCGGGTTGAATTCCTAGGCTCTCACTCCCTTGCTAGCATTTTATTCACTAGATAGAGTCCCCCATAGGTCATGTGTTTTTTAATGAATAAATCAAGTTCTACTTTACTAGACCATAAAAAAGGGTCTATTTATAAAGAGACCTCTCTTAGGACCTCAAGGAGTTTGTGGAAATTTGATTTGGGGATGTGAGGCACTCCAAGCAAGTCTTATATATCAAATTGCCTAACATTTGATTTCACTACCAAGTCATAGACCATAAGTTTTAGGATTTTCCCCTTTAGTTATCTCCTAATAATGTGTCTAACTACTCCTCCTCCACTCAAAATCTCTCTCTTGAAACTAGCAAAAAAATAGCTAAGATGGATGGATTATGGTAGGAAAGAAGAACAATAGATCCAAAGCTACAAATGTAGTTTATACTCCTAATGGAAGAAATCCTTCTTCAAGCAATACTGTAAGAGTAGGATCCTAATGAGAAAGTGCCTCTTTAGCATAAAGCTCTAAAATTGGTTGAAAAGTCATAAGTATTTAATGCCCTTCTAGTTGATAGCATTTTGTCCCAAGGTTTTAAGGGATCTATGCCCAATTCTATATTTTCAGACTCAAATCTAGTCACTCTATCACTTCCTACTTGGTGGGATACACCCAAACACTCTTGTATCCCTCCTTAGAGGAGTGACAAGGTGGAGGTAGGAGAGTACTAGGTTGATCCTACTATGAGGAAGTAATTTGATGACTTTTTAAGTACCAACAATGGGCACATTATGCAAAATGGATATGATTCCTTGAAAGGTTTGGAATAAAAGGATATTTCACTTAACACCCATCTTTTATTAATTAATTTTCATGGAATGTTTGGTGTCTCACATATCCAAAATATAAGTTTGTTTTGCATGATTTTAGAAGCAAATTACCTGAAATAGGCATTCTTTATCTTTAAGAAGTCAAGGTGGTGGATTTTTTATTGATGGCTATTAGTAATTTAATCTAGCATGATAGTATCATTATTAATAACAATCATGAGTTAGGACATGGAGGGGTAATGATATTCATCTCTCTAAAGTGGCATTTACACCTAGTGCAATCTTGCATGGACCCCACCAACTGATTAATATGGGATATTTTTAACATTGAAAACCACTCTTTTAGGTTTATTAATATTTATTCCTTTAATGACACCTTGGATAATACCCATTTATGGTAGTCAATAGATGACAATCTCCCTGATGCCCATTAGATATTATGTGATGACTTTAATATGGTGGCATATTTTGAGGATAAAGTGGGTTACTTACCTATGAGGTGGGTAGTTGGTAAAAAGGATATGTGGTTTTACATGCTCACTAAATGGGGTCTTTATGAGCCTAATTTAACCCATTGTCCTTAAGATGGAGTTTGGTACACCTAGAATAATTTCAAGGAATGCCCCACTCGATTTTTAAAGTGTCTAGATAGGGCATTGATGTCCACCCAACCATACTTCTTATTTGATAATGGTTTTTCCCCTCTAGTGTAGGCACTACCATATTTTAGAATTTCTAACCACTCCCCTATCTATTTCAGAGTGACATGGAAATTTATGCAACCCAAAGTCCACAAAATGCAATTATTCCTTCACACTTCTTTGCTCAAACATGGGCCCATGGTAGCACACATTAGGATAGTTTAGAATTTATATCCACATCCTTCCTAAGAAACTAGTTAGATTCTTTGGTAGGATGACACCATAATAAGGACTTCTCACTTTCTGTGAATCTATGGCCATCAACTTGTTAAAATTGGGAGACACTCCTACTCTGTTGCTTCCTCAAAGTTTAGTCATGCGGCTTTATCCCTATAAAAGTATCCCTTTAATGAGATATTTTAGGTTAGATTTTCCTCCTTATGATATCACATTCAGATTACAGACAACTACAATGCCGTAGGAGCCCAATTCAAAGACAAGATTCACTACCATAAGATTGGGGACAAAAATTCAATGGAGTTCTTTCAAATGTTGTGAGCTAAGAACTCAAAATAGCAAATTCAAGTCATTTCTTATGCTGGTAACAAAATCATAGAGACTTTACATATTGTTCATGCCTTTGTCCACCATTATCAATAAGTGTTCACCATTCTATCCCCCTCGATTGAGCGTGAAATTTCCCTCTAGCAATGCCTCATAGTGGTCCCGTACAAACTCACTCCCAACTAGCAGGTGGCTTGTGATAGGCCTCTCAATATTGATGACTTGCATAAGGTAGTGTTTCACATGGTGAATGACAAAGATATTGGCATTGATGGCTTTCCTTGAAAATTCTATAAAACCTTTTGAGACCTTCTAGGTATTGACTTAAATAAGGTTTATCAAGAAGTGTTTCATTCACATTTACTAGGTAAAAATATAAATAAAGGGAATATTAAATTCATATCTAAATAGGGATATCCTAAATTGATCTACAAATGGCATCCCATTACCATCCTTAATGTCTCCTATAAGATCATTTATAATGCTCTAGCGATCTATCTGCACAATATGTTGCCTCTCATTGTGCACCTAGAACAAATGGGTTTCATCCAAAGGCATTATATATTAAATAACATCATTATAGTCTCGAAAGGGATAAACTAGGTCAAATAATCTAAAAAATAAGCTATATTCACTAAAATTGATTTTGAAAAAGATTATGACCACATTGAATGGCCATTCATTTTACCCATGCATCAAGCACTGGGCTTCTAGCCCATCATTAGCCAAACCATCCAGATGCTTTTTTTAGATACCTAGGTTGTTCTCTCCATTAATGGAGTCACCTTTGAGGTGTTTGGCCTATTCTACTCCATTCCATTAGGGTGCCTGCTGGCTCTCGCCTTATATGTGCTTGTAGTTGAGGGTTTTGGATATCTTCTTAGAAATGCCCAAGGTAGGGGCCTTGTTAAGGGAATTTATCTCCTTATAGACACTATGAACCCTTAATAAGATATGTAACTACTTAATGGTCACATTGTGGATGAATCCTTCCTGACCCTGATTGAGGATGAATCTAATGTGGACAATGCCTTGTAGTGTCTCAAAACCTTCTACCTATCCTCTAGCTCTAGTATCCAAAGGTAGAAAACTCATTACTAAGGATAATCTTACCTCCCTTCATTAGTGTGGGCTAATAAATTTGGTTGAAAGTGGATCCAACATGACAAAGTTTTTAAATTTCTTGTCATCCCCTTTGATTTTGATGTTTTGACACTTTTGTTGTGATAATATGTTGTTGATAGAGTTGCTAAAAAACTAGATTATTGGGTCATTTAGTCTCTTTCATTAGTAGGAAAATTTCAAATTTGTTCAAATATTCTTATGACCACCCATGTGTACTACTCATCATCTTGGGTACCTGAAAATAAATCTTACCAAAAGTTGGAAAAAATGCTTAGAGATTTACTTTTGGCCACTTCCTCCAAAGGTAAGGGATTTCACAGAGTCGCATAAGAATATTAATGCCTCACATATGATGTTGAAGGGATAGGGCTCATTGGCATAGCCTGAGAATGAACTTCCTTATGTACTAAATGGATTGTGTGGAGCATTGAGGGCCAATAAGCTTGGAAGGAGTTGCTCAAACACTGTATCACCTTAGGATTGCCTAAGGGAAAGAAAGCATGGAAAGGACTTGGCTTCCATTTTTTGATTTTCATTTAGTCTCTCATCAAAATCATATGATCCTTTATGGCTAAAAGCATCTGGAAAGCATGGTAAAAGATTAAGCCATGGCTTCTCTAACATGGTTCTGGTTTTCGTAATGGGCTATTCACTAACATCCACTCTCTCTAGTGGTCTCCCATTTTTAATCTCAATGAATTTACCATAGAATAAGTCCCATATATCAATACTCTCAATTTTTTTTGAATTGGAATTCTTACCATCCAAGATATTTTTTGTAGGCAAACTCACTCTTGGCTACCCTAAGAGGAAGCGAAAACCAAATTCTAGTTAGCCAATGTGGACTAGGAATCCTACCAAGAGATTATGAACACTATGACACCTTTCATCCTCCACAAAATCTTAGTCCTCTACACTTAGCCATAGTGGCAGGACTAGAAGTGATATGTGGAGACCCCATTTCATAATTACACACCTCAGCTTGGCTATGGATGGACCACTCCCCATTTACCCATGGTGGACAAGCTCAATGCCTATTAATGGATGTACTCATCTATTTTTATGTGGAGATTTTGATTCAACAGTATTTGGGGGGCTTATTTAGAGCCTAAACTTGCTCATTTTGCTTGGTGTATACAACACTAAAGCTTACCCATTAGTAGAAGACTCATCTAGCTAGGAGTCCACCAGCCTACTTTCCCTCTTTGTGGCCACCTTAAGACGAGTGCATGATCTCTTTAAGCCTTTCCATCTGAAATTATTCCTTTGGTATCACATCCTCCTTGGAGATAAAACCATGATTCCCTTCAAATACGTACAAGTATTGCATACTTTTAGAGTAGAGATTCTTTTCTATCTTTGGAAGAAATAAATAATTATTTACTTAATCCTAATATTTTTGATAAGAAATTTTCTACTTTAAACAAGTCCTCTATCATCTCTAATGCTATTTTATAGATTCAATCTCAAGCCAATAAAGTGGTTATGGACCTTGGACAACTTCAAGATCTCATCTCCCACTGGGGAGATGTTCCTTATACAATGGCTTAGTTTATACCATCTCTACCTAGGGATCCTAGACTAGAGGATATAATATCTATCCCACCTCATTGTGGGCATCATCACATCTATTCCTAGTGTCTCTCTTATAGTGGCACCCTGTACTAGTGTATGACCCCTTTTGGGCAATAGTGAGGGTGGTAGTCATTACACCTTTCCCCTATTACGCAAGATATATAGGATGCTCCTCCTCCTCCTCTATGCATATATACTTGAGGGGTGCCACCTAGTGGTAGATTGAACATGCAGGATAAGTTCCCTAGGCTCTCTTTGTCCATTTTTCCCACATAGACATAGGAAGAAGATGATAGAGACACTACTCAAACTACTGGCTGGGAGCCTTTTCTAGATGACAATGACTTGATTATCTTGGGATAAGGTCTAGATGATATGGATCCACCACCTCCTTGTCTTGCTATTGATAGTTACATTTATTTTCTATATGTGACTTTTTCCTAGGCTTCACTTAGTTGTTTATTATACTTTTGCTTTTGGATCTTAGGTCCTGCCTACTATGACTGCATGGTATGCTCTCATACCACCTATATTTTTTTTATTAATTATTTGAATATTTTTGTTAAGTTAACATATAGATATATTTCATCAATTTATTTTTGTATTTGCGTCCATTTATGCTATTTACTTGCGTAAAATCCATTATGATATAAATTGTAATATATTTATGGTTTAGTGTAATACATTTATTTGTAAACCCATTTCATCATATTAAATTAATATAAAAAAGTAATATAAATAAATTATATCACAAATACCTAATTAATTTATACTATGTATTAAAATACCTGTATAATACAGAAATAATTTTAGTTGATTAATTACCAAACTACGTAAAGGTATCTATACAAGGTTAATCGATTTATCTTGAATATCATGAGACATATTGATAATCACCATAATATAAAGTTAAAATGGGTGTGCATAATTGATAAATTTATCACCAAAAAAATTAAAAAGAGAAGGCTCCTAGATGCGTAATTTTCTCTCTTAAAAGTCTTTGGAGAGGAAGATACATGTCTGACAAGTGAGAGATAGGAAAATATTAATTTTATAATTATGCTTACTTACTTTTCACCTTTAAAAACCTCGATCATTTCTCCACATTGAAATATAATTCACCTAAAAAATCATTGATTCTCCTTACTTTAGAGTGGAAAAAATATTTGACATCAATGCCCACTAATGGTTGATACCAATTTTGATCAATAGGTTGAGCTTGAATGAGGAGAGATGTGTGATCTAAATGATATTGATTTTTTTTTTTGGCATAAGATATCACAATTTATCAAGTAGTGCCATTTAGGGATGATTCCATAGGATTTTATTTTATGATCTAGAATTAAGATAGATGGATGAAATGGAAATCTATTATACTAGTAGTTTTTATGTAGGTTCTAGTACCTGCCACTAAATTTTTTAATGAAAATGTTAAAAAATAAAAAATATGGAAATAACAAGACTAGGTACTATCACATAGGAATGATTTCCTAATTAATTAGTGTCATGATCTTGAATTATGATATTGGGATAACATGGTAATCTACTAGATTAGGATAAATATTTATTATAGAATTAATGTCAAAAAAAAATTTAATGTGCACCATTAGATTATTATATAAATATTTTTATAATATAAAAATAAAATTCATGACATAGGATTTATAATAATATATGAAATAAAATAAGCCATAAAAAGCTGCAGAAAAAATATGCCAATCTTCTAGAGGCCATAACTTTTGACCCATAACTCTGTTTAAGATTTTCTAGATGCCAAAATAACCATATCAAAATGTTTGATGCTGCCTTAAGTCACTCTATCAACTTAGAATTGATTTTGATATTATTTGGAGGGCAAACGTGATCATCTGAGGGTCCAAAATTAACGTTTAATGATTTTTTGGGGAATTTTATATTTTTATAAATTATATATTTTTAGAACTGGACATTGACTTTAGTTGAATTTCATTCCATAGGATAATTTTAGCATTTAGGATATTTTTTAAAAAAATTAGAGTTATGTGTGCTTGCATGCAAAATTTACAATAAATAGCGGCTGTTAAAGATAGCTTTTTTTTACATTTTTTTTTTGTATTTTTGCATGTCAACTCTAATTTTCAATTTGAGGTGTATATAAGAATGTTTTGTGTTTGTAATTATTTCAAAAAACTTAATACAAATAATCTTTGAGTTATTGTTTCATATATTGGCCTATTTGTAATTTTATTTATTTTGATATTTTTTGGTTTCATTATCTAGTATGAGAACAAGTTTGAATCTTGGAGGAGAAATACATGGTGAGAGGATGAGGCCATATTGTGTAAATGAACTAGAATATACTAGAGCTATAGAGGTAAGATCAATAATTAACATAGATTATCACCAATCAATAGAGAAGACAAGGTGGTGATGAAGAAGACATAGATCATGATGAAGAAATTTAGCAAGAAGAATAACATCAAGAGGAGCAACCATCGATGGAGGAGAGGATGGTTCAATATTTAGAAGAAATAAATGAAGGAATCAAGGTTGATGTTACAGATTATAGAGGTAGTTTAAAATTAGAGGAGTTGATAGATTGGATGAACCACATGGAAAATTTCTTCCAGTGGAAGACAATGAGACAAGACAAGAAGGTTAAGTTTGCATGCATGAAATTAAAAGGTCATGCAATGATTTGATGAGATCACCTATATAAAGAGAGATAGAGAAAAGGTAAAGATAATATTAATTCATGTAAAAAGATGGAGAAGAAGCAGAGGGAAAAATTTCTTCCCTTAGATTATGCACAAAACTTATATAGAAGATTCCAAAATTTGAGGCAAAAGGATCATAGTATACAAGAGTATATAGATAGATTTTGAATTATCATTTCATATCTTGGCCTATTGGTAATTTTATTTGTCTTGATAGTTTTCGGTTTTTTAATCTAGTATGTAAGCACATTTGAATCTTGGATGAGAAAGACATGTTTAGTAGATGAGTCCGTATTGTGTAAATGAACCAAACTATACAAGAGTTGTAGAGGCAAGCTCAATAATTAACATAGACTATCACCAGTCAGCAGAGAAAACAAGGTGGTGATGAAGAAGACGTAGATCATGATGAAGAAATTTAGAAAGAAGAATATCAAGAGGAACCACCTTGATGGAGGAGATGATGGTTCAAGCATTAGAAAGAAGAAATAAATTTTGAGTTATTGTTTTAGATCTTAGCCTATTGGTAATTTTATTTATCTTTATAGTTTTCGGTTTCATTATCTAGTATGAGATCAAGTTTGAATATTGGAGGAGAAAGACATGGTGAAAGGAAGAGGCCATATTGTTTAAATGAACAAGAATATACAAGATCTGTAGAGGTAAGCTCAATAACTAATAGAGATTATCACCAATCATCAGAGAAGACAAGGTGGTGATGAAGAAGACATAGATCATGATGAAGAAATTTAGCAAGAAAAAGAACATCAAAAGGAGCCACCATCGATGGAGGAGAGAAGGGTTTGAGATTTAGAAGGTAGAAATGAAGGAATCAAGGTTGATGTTATAGATTATGGAGGTAGTTTAAAACTAGAGGAGTTGATAGATTAGCTGAATAGCATGGAGAAGTTCTTCAAGTAAAAGACTATGAGAGAATATAAGAAGATTAATTTTGCATGCATGAAAGTGAAAGACCATGCAATGATTTGATGGGATCAACTATAGAAAGAGATATAGAGAAAAGGTAAAGAGAATATTAATTCATGTAAAAATATGGAGAAGAAGTTAAGGGAGAAATTTATTCATGTAAATTATGCACAAACCCTATACAGAAGATTCAAGAATTTGAGGAAAAAGGATCATAGTATACAAGAGTATAGAAATAAATTTTATAATCTTTCTATACGAGTGGATCATCATGAAATGGAAGAGTAGATGGCTTTAAGGTATGTAAATGGTTTGAAATTTTTTATTCAAGAGTAATTAAGCATGCATAGAATATTTAACATGGAGGAGCCTTATCAATTAACTTTGAAGGTAGAGGAAAAACAAAATAGAAAAAAATTTAGAAGGACATCTCCTAGTATAAGAAGAGGTGGATCCCCTCTAATAAGAGGATTACGTGGGTTTAATACCACTAGAGGTGGGTTTAGTGCCAATAAATATGAATCATAACGTAATGTAGAAAGGCAAGATGATAATAGGCAAGTGTTTCAATATCAACAAAGAGGAAGAGGAATTCAGAGAGGATGAGGCTATGGTGGTGTTAGAGGATGATTTATAAATCAAAACAGATCTTATGTATGTTATATATGTGGATAAGAAAGGCACAAAAAATTTGAGTGTCCACACTATCAAGATTAAGAAAGGAGGCAAGAATATCACCGAAAAGTGAATCTAGTTAAGGCTAAAATAGAAGAGCCAAATATTAAAGATGAACCAACAGATGTTTGAGAGAATATCATGATGAAAAGAACCTTGATTTCTTTAAGAAAATAATAAATTCAGAATAAATAAAGTGGTGATGCATGGTTATGATCAATATTTTTCAAATAAGATGTGATTTGAGTCAAAAGGTATGCAAAGTAATTATAGATTATGGCAATTGTTAACATATGGTTTCTAAAGAAATGATAGAGAAAATATATTTTCAATGTGAAAAGCATCCTAATACTTATCAAATTTCATTGTTTAAGAAAGAGAATGAAGTTACAATAGATAAAAGTTGCTTAATCAATTTTTCTATAGGAAAAAGTTATAATGATGAAATATGTTGTGATGCTATTTTAATGGATGCATGACATGTGTTATTTGGGAGAACATGGTAATTTGATAGGAAAGTATTTCATGATGGAGCAAAGAACACATACACTTTTTGGAAAGGTGGTAAAAAGGTAGTTTTATTACCTCTCAAAGAGGAAGAGAAGACAGAAAGCATGCTCTCTACTAAAAAGATTATCCAAGATATGAATGTAGTAGGTTGGTATTATGCATTAGTATCAAAAAATGAAGAAATAAAAATGTTTTCAATACCAATAGAATCAACAAGAGTGTTAAAATAGTATGTAGATGTTATTCTTGATGTGTTACTAGATGGTTTGCCACTAAAAAGAGATAGACAACATCACATTGATTTAATTCTAGGATCAGTGTTACGTAATCAAGAAGCATATAGGATGAGTCTAATAAATCATGCATAATTAAATAAGTAGGTTACTAAATTGATAAGAGAGAAGGTGATAAGGGAAAGTGTGAGTCCATGTACAACACTAGTGTTGCTAACTCTAACGAAAGATGGAATATGGATAATGTGTGTGGATGGTAGAGCAATTAAAAAAATAACTATAATGTATAGGTTTCTTATACCTTATTTAAATGATATGATGGATGTACTTACAAGAACAAAATATTTTACCAAGATTGATCTCAGTGGTTATTATCAGATTTGAATTTGTGAAGGAGTTGAGTGGGAAATTGCATTCAAGACTAGGGATGGCTTATATGAGTGGATGGTGATGCCATTCAGATTATCTAATATACATAGCACACTTATGAGGATGATGAATACATTTTTAAGAGAATATATTGGTGAGTTTGTGATTGTTTATTTTGATGATATTTTGATATTCAATAAGTCTAAAGAACACTTACATCATTTGAGAATGGTAATGGAAATTTTAAGAAAATAAAAGTTGTACGTAAATTTGAAGAAGTGCAGGTTTATACAGAATGGTTTACTATTTTTAGGATTTGTAGTTTTAGTAAATGGTGAGAAAATTGTTGAAGAAAAGGTAAAGGGAATTGTTGAGTGTCCTATTCCAAAAAGCATTATAGAGGTATGAAGTTTTTATGTTTTAGCAACATTTTATTAAAAAATTATTAAAAATTTTAGTAGTATTATGGCACCAATAAAATATTACTTGAGACGGAAAGAATTTGCATGAACTAGAGCAGGCATAGAAAGATTTTAATTTTTTAAGAAGAATATTATAGAAAGACCAATTTTAGTATTACCAGAATTTAGAAAAGTGTTTGAGGTTGATTTTGATGCTTCATATGTGGGAATTGGTGCTGTGCTGAGTCAAGAAGGAAAGCCAACATCATATTTTAATGAAAAATTAAACGAGCTAAGAACAAAGTATTCTATTTTTGATGTTGAACTTTATGCAATTGTACAAGAATTAAGATATTGGAGGCATTACTTGGTGCCTAAAAATTTTATCCTATTTATAGATCATGGGGTTTTGAAGTATGTGAAGACACAAAAGAATTTGGTTAGTAGGCATGCAAAGTGGATTTATTTCTTTTAAGGGTATACTTTTGTGATGAAGCATAAATAAGGAAAATAGACTTAAGTAGCTAATGAATTGAGTACGAGAGTAGCATTATTAATTATTATGGTGAGTGAAGTAGTTATATTTGAAGTTATCAAAGAATTATATGATATTGATCCATATTTTGGCAATAGAGTTTAACAATATAAGAATCCATTAGTAGGTGGAATAGATATTATTCATGATGAGTTTATTATATAAGAAGGTTATCTCTTCAAAGGGAAACAATTATGCATTCTAGTTGGGTCCCTATGAGACAATATAATAAGAGAATTACATAGTGGTGGTTTGGTTGAACATTTTGGTAAGATGAAGATAATAACTTTAGTGGAGAAAAAGTATTTTTGGCCAAATTTGAATAGAGATGTGACAAAGTATTTTTCAAGGTTTAGAACATGTCGGATGGCTAAGGGACTGCAAAAATACTAGACTTTACATGACATTATCAATTCCAAGAGGAACATGGACATATTTGAGTATGGACTTTATGTTGGGATTGCCAAACACACAAAGACGTAATGATTCAATTTTTATTTTTGAAGACAAGTTTTCTAAAATGGTTTATTTCATTGCATGTAAAAAAACCAATGATGCCACTAGAGTTACATAATTATTTTTTAAAGATATTGTGAGATTTCACGATGCTCTAAAAACTATTACTTCAAATAGGGACACAAAATTTCTAATTGAATTTTTGAAGAGTTTGTAGAAGAAGATGGGTAATAAGCAACAATTTAGTAGTGTATATCACCCACATATATATGGACAAACAGAATTTGTTAATAGGAGCTTGAGATATTTATTGAGATTCATAGTGGGAGAGAAGCCCAAGCAATAGGACTTGGCTTTACCACAAGTTGAGTTTACTTATAACGGTTCAGTTAATAGATCAATATAAAAATCACCATTTCAAATTCTCTATGGGAGAAATCCTATGAGAATTTTAGATTTGGTATAATTACCAATTGCAAATCTAATTAATGATGATGCAGAGGCATTTGCAGAGCATATGCAATAGTTTCAAGGAGTAATAAGAAAGTTGCAAGAAAGTAATGAGAAATATAAAGCAACATTAGATGTCAGAAGAAGATCCAAGGTATTTAAAGATGGATATTTGGTAATCGTTTACTTGAGGAATAAATATTTTTAAAAGGCATGCACAACAAGTTGAAGTACAAAAAAATTGGACCATGTAGAATTGTAAGGAAAATTAATGACAATGCTTATGAGGTGAGTTTACCACAAAATTTTAATATATCTCTAGTATTTAATGTTTTAAATATATATGACTTCCATGGGGAAGATGGTGAATATGAAAAAGTAAATTTGGAGAAACAAGGTCTAAAAAAGAAGAAGGAAAAAATAGTGTAGGTTTTGGATATAAAGACAGTGAACTCAAGGCAAGGGAATTATAACAGGTATTTAGTGCAGTGGGAAGGATTTTAGCAAGAAGACAACACTTGGATTATGGAATAGGAGTTGAAAAAGATTGACAAAGAAAATTGGTATCAGTACAATTAGGCCAACTCGTAGGAGCTAAGTTATTTTCAAGCAGAGTAGAATGATACCAAAAAAATAGTCCTATCATCTCAAGACCATAACTTTTGACCCATTGCACCATTTGAGCTCTTCTACAAACCAAAATGATTGTCTTAAAAATCTAGATCTTGTCCAACGCTGATCTATCTATTTACATTTAATTTTAATATTTTTTGGAGTCAAAATTTGATCATCTGATTGTCCAAAATTAACATTTAATGATGTTTTTGGCAATTTTCTATTTTTAAAAATTGTATAATTTTAGAACCACACAATAAATTTAGTTAAATTTCATTCAATAGGATAATTTTATCATTTAGGATATTTCAAGACATTTTTAGAGCCATGAGTGCTTGCATGAAAAACTTAATTTAAATAGCGACTTCTAAAAATAGACATTTTTTTTAGATTTTTATTCTTTTCATATTTTTGCATGTCAACTCTAATTTTTAAGTTGAGGCTTATTTAAGCATGGTTTTATTTTTTAAAAATTTCAAATCATTTAATATGAATCAATTTTGAGTTATTATTTCAGATCTTTGCCTATTGGTAATTTTATTTGTCTTGATAGTTTTTAGTTTCATTATAAGTGTTCTAAAAGTAAATATGAGGAAACTGTGAGTTTCTATGTATTTTGTTAACTAAAAATCATTATATTATTGGGAATTAAATGGTTTTTTGAATGGAGAATCCACAAATGGAATGATGGAGCTTGATCACCTTATACGAGTATATAAAATGCAGGTGGGTCTTGAAGGATATGTAAAACACGGTCCATATGGTTTAATGGTTGCCACTAAATTATTTAATTTTATGGATTAATTTTATAAAGAAGCTATAATGGATTTCATAAATATAAAATAAGTTAATCCATTTGTAGTACAATCTAAGGGAATCAGTATCTCACCTTACTACTTCACACTTTAATTTCATTTTTATATTGCAGCATAGATATCCCATGAAATGTTTGACATAAATTAATGTATTTAATGTCTTTATATTTAAAATTATTCAATCACATAACACTTACAAAGAATAATCTTATACATATAGAGAATAATCTTATTTTATTCTTTCATAAACTTATGCAAAATAAAAAAATCTATCTTGAGGTGATCATTTAATGGCAGAATATTTGTGAAGAATAACCTTCCATTTGCAAAGAAGAAAAACCTTATTTATTTATTTATTTCATGAACTCATGCAAATTCAAATACAAGGTGGTAGATTTACAAATGATTTCCAACTAAATTAGCTTTTTTGACAAATGGTCATTGCAAAAAAATAAATTATTTTATTAAATGCATTGACATAGAAAATAAAAAATGTTTCCATTAGTAGCAGACACATGAAACTCACATTTCCATTATGTGCATTCACGTATTATATCATTCTCTTACATGGAATTCGACTCAAAATTAATTATCATCGTTTAAAAACGAGTGAATGGAGAGGAGAAAGAAAAAATTTAGCCATGAAGACAACAACATCTCATGTAATTACTTCCTTCCTTTTCTAACATGTCAAAGCTATTAAATATGTAAGATAGGGGTCAGTTTGTTTCCTTAATAGTGAGGTCCAAAATTTAGGCCAACTTAAGGTTACATAAAAACCATCACAAAAAATTACATGTCATGTTTTTTTATTAAATATTGCCTGTCATGATATTAGTGATGTTGGTTCTGTTTGTATGTGGATTGTAGAGGAAGCTAGGCCTCCTGTTTGTGTTATAGACTGTATTTGTCAAATCCAATTAAAAAACTGGACAGTTTTGATTCATTACTCTGATCTCTTATTACAAATCAAAAAAATAATAACAAATAAATGTTTTAATGTTTTATGTTGTAATATTATTCATTACCCTACATAGGTGTATATGATAGAGTCCTTTATGGCACTAGATATTTTAACATGTTAATGATGTTATCTATCATGTTTCAGCCACAGGAAAAATATTTGAAGATGAAAAGCCTCCAATAGTTTTGTATAACTTAGTGGATGCAATTGTTTTCTCATTACTTAGACAATTTATGAAAGTAAATTAGGATTGCCATGAAAATTAATACAAACCAGGTCAAACATTTGACGAAGCAGATATAATTGTATGCAATGGCTGATCGTAATTGTAGACCTGTATGTATAAGTTGTTGATTGACCATAAAGGGAAACTTGATTTGTGTTCCTTTCCTGCAATGGCGTTAACAAATCAATCGCAACCTATAAATAATAATGGAGTGTCATGTTGCGGCTTCAGTATCTGCCCTAGTTGAATCTTGCATTTGTCTTGATACCATGCCATATTGACATGTATATTAACAAATGCTATAATGAGTAATTACAAAACTGAGATATTAAGCAAATTGTTTTATAACATAACCTTGAATATTAGTACTCAATGCTGGTAGCCATGGCGACGTCCTTCCAGATGTTTTTAACTACCCCAATCCTTGTGGTTGTGATAGCATTTGGATGACCAAAAAAACAATGCCATACAAAGCTCGGGCTATCAATGTCTTCATGAAATTTTTTGCTGTGTCTTACGAATTTATACAATGTTTATCAATGGCTTTCCTTTTGTAATTTTATTTCTAAAAAAATATGGCTGTATGAATAATGAAGATAAAGGCAATCCATTAATGAAAATTACCTTAACTCTATATATATATAATGTAATAAAAATACTAGTTTTTTCTTCTAACAAGGAAACCTACGATACAATAAAATTTGATAACATTTTCAATGAAAATATATATTAATCACAGACCACTAATAGTACCAATGTTTTGTCTACAATGTATGCTTGCCTTGTTATTAATTGCTTTATCAAGAATTTTATTTGGAACACGATCACGGCAGGGAAAACAGTAGAAATTCTTGAATAATTGTGACCAATTATCACATGACTAGTTGGATCATTATAAGGTCATTAATATTACTTATAATTATGGAAGATAAATACAGGAGGAGGTATCATAACAAAAGTAAGAAGAGGAATATTTGTATTTTAGAAATTCGTCAATATAGGAATGGTTATCTCCAGGGATGTGTCATTATTGGCTATCTAGTTAAAATAATTGGAGATATTAGAAATGATGTAAGCAAAGCATAGGTAGAGAAGGCAGAAAAATACATATTCAGAAGCTACTCAAATGGATTAGAAAGTCCTGAATGGCACGATAATAAATGTGCAAGATACATTCAGAGTACCTTGTTATCTGCTCTCACTTCTTCACAATGCCAAGCCAAATTTTCTCTTAAAGAAGTTCTCTAAAACCTAAAACTCGTCGAGTTCTCTATCATTTCAGCGCAATAGAAAGAATAAAAAACATCGAAATAAGTTGTTCTAAATTAATTACCTGACGAAGGCCTCCTCCAAGCCTGAGGGTCTCATTATTGAGCTTTGTTAGCTCTAGAACTGTGTCTCCTGGTATTTATCATTCATGTGGAGCTTAATGATATGACAAAAATATTTAATAAAAGTAATGCAGCTTGAGCATCTCACCACCACTTTATCAACATAACTCAAAGGAACGAATTGCTTGGCCTGGTCTGCCTCCATGGGTTCTACTTTCACGGATGCCATTCTTGTAGTCTACAATTGATCAGGTGGTTTTTTGCCACGCTACTGCTCCAAATACAACTAGCCTGCCTGACTACCCATAGGCCTGAATGTCTCCCGTAGCTGCCAGCATCAAACAGCCTCTCCTGTTCATCATTTGGATATCAAACTGCTGCTTAGGTACAGCTGGACTTCGCTCCCACTCCCTGCCATGCACTAAACTATGAAACAATGCTTTAGGCCAAGATTTTTCCTTTCATAAATATTTTCTATCTATTTGATGTTACACTGGGAAAATTAATCACCGGTTAGGGATAACTAGAGAAACTAATAAAAAATGAAAGCCTTCCGTAAAACATTGTCAAATAGCAAATATGAAATTCATAAAACATTTTAATTGATTGGCAAAAACGCATTGATCGAAGTAATTGGAAGAACCAAAACATATAGTACCGGACAGGTACTAAAAAGTAAATAGTAATTATGAATTCAAACCTAAAGTAGAGTGTCATATTCCTCGCTCAATCGGCAAAGTGTCAAGTCATCTCTATGAATTTTGTTGTCTGTTGAGATGGCCAGCATTGACAAATTGTCAATCTAATTTGTTAGATTAATTGGATGGAGCAACTTGGTTTTGACGTAATGAATAGATTCAAAGCGTCCGTTGACCCTGTGGTATGATCTTTAATACTAGTTACCAAACTTCTTTTGAGTGTTTTATGTTTACATGGCATTTTCAAATAATTGGTGTTGTTGATTCTCATTTTGTAAAATTATTAATATGCTCATTTTATTATTTAAAGAAAAGAAAAGTGGATATACGATCTAGTGAGATTTGGATTTTAATGCTCATTAAAGTCCCATTTTGCTTATTCTTGGTTAGTAGCAAATTACTTGGATGTCCAGTGTTTGTTTTGGAAGTCATGATCTAATCTAATATCATGCGTTCATTTTGATGGAGGATGCGATAAGAGATAATAAAAAATATTTAAATCTTGTTACCATACTTATATATGGTTTCGATACCTATGTTAGATTGATTAAACCATTGTGCATTTTCCATCACTAGTGTTTTAAAATGTGTTAAGCTACTTTGGGTGGATGATTATGGCTTGATATGGTCCAGAAACCTTGAGATCATAAGCATGAGTAGGTGCATTTCAATGAAGTACCTAAGACTATTTTTTTGAAAATAAAAATATAATATTTTTTTATAATTAATTACTATTATGAAGTGAATAAGTTAAAATTGCCTAAGGGCAAATTATAGGGCAAGGAAAAAAAACCACCTAGATTCATGGAAATTTAGAATTGTTAATATTTTAAAAAAATTATTTATTAAGGATATAAGTCAAAATTATCAGTAATAGATTTTCTTGCAAAGTCAAAAAAAAGGGTGGAAAACCATTATTTTATCATTCATTACCCATAGTTGACCTAGGGCTTGGAAGAGCTTCCAAAACACCTTTGGAGGCAAATAAGAAGTATGGAGTCATGGGAACTTGTTGGAGGTCTATGAATACATGAAATTGTAAGAAAAATGTTGAATAAAGCCAACATTGATAGGAAATAGTGTTGGACTAGATCTAGTGTCACTTTGTGAAAAGGATTTTGGGTATTTAGGGCTTTACATATAATCTAGGTATGAGTTGCATTACTAGTCAAAATAAGTGGATGAGAGGGAGGCCATGTTTTTCCTCCTAGGACGAGCTCCAATTCCAAGCCAGAGTTTCACTATGAGCCAAGCAAGTTACCCTTTCTTGTATAACTACAAAGGCATCTTAATTGATAAGAAATTTTTAAGTAAATATTGTTATTTGGGTAAAGGCCCATGTATGCATATATGAGCATGCATACACTAGTGCCTTCCTAAATAATTTGAGCATATATGGGGTTTACTTTGTTAAATCATGCTTAATAAATCTATTTCAGTGAAATTGTAATCTTATCACATGTTTTTATAAATTTCATACCTCTATTTTGCTTTGAGAAGAAATTTATCAAACACCCTAGCTATGTGTTTAAAGTTAGGGGTTGTGAATGATTCAGCTTGATATTAATTTTTAATTCTCTTTTTCCCTAAATGGGGTGACATATAATTGAATGGTTATCAAAAGGACTGATGGCATCCATTTGGGACTAAGTTTATTCAATTGTGTTTTGTGATTCATCTCTCTATTTGTGAGATTGATGATTTCATATTTTTATTGTATGTTAAGATTGCAGAATTGCGCTTGATTTTGGAATCTAACATGAAATTCTACCTTCGTAGCCTGGATCAACCCTTCCCTGTTGATTTGGGCATAAAAACAATAACATGATCTTTTTGATTGAATTAATAGTTGGTTTTTTGTTTTGGTTTGTGTGTATGAGTTTTGGTGTTAAAATGGTGTTTTCATACTGTTACATAAAAGTGTATAGTTGCTTACTAATTATGGAAATCAAAGTTTGAAGAACCCATGAGATATTTAATGACTATACATAATGATTTTTTGTTGAATATAATATTCTTGATTTAGTAATTTATGTACTGCACTTTCTATTATGACCTGATGGTGTCAATTTATCAATACTTAAAATAAATGCATTTCAATATTTACAGGAAATAAAAAAAGAACTTATCCAAATTATTTTAAGATTAGTATACTCTTGTGAGCATTTTTTAATAGTTTTTATGTTTTAATAAAATGGTTATAATAATTTGAATGTATTGAGTTCATTTTTATTGCATGTATAATCGACCTAGGTTGTGCAGGGTTATACCTTGCAAGTCATAAATATTTATGTAACTTATTGACATTATTTTTGTTGAGTATTGAGGTTGATTTAACATTTTATCACTCTCTATCTTCTTATTTTGAACTATAAATGGTTGTGTCTTCTCATTTTACATAGGGTTAAGTTTTTTTGACTCCTTGATGACTTTATCACTCTTTTATGAAGCTGGTTAAGTATACTAACATCATTTGTATGCATTGAAATTTCATGTTTTACTATTATAATTGATTTATTTACCAAGTTTTTATTGGGTTATTGTTGATCAAGTCACTAGTACATCATTGTGAAAATGATTATGAATTTAACGACCTCAATTAACAATGAATCGTTATCAGCAATTTATTTTGATAAAATCAAGTTATTGAAAATTTATTGCTTCTTGAGTAACCAATGATTTTCAATTTCAATCACGCTCAATTGACCTACTCTGAAACAAATTTAATTGAATGATTTCAAACTCAATAGAAGAAAATGGTATTAAAAAAATGTTGGTTCATTGTTGATTTATTACATAGTTATCACATAGAGCCATGAGTTATTTATAAATGTCATTTGGGGAACATTATTATGAAGTTTGTTTCAGTTGGCTAGTATATTAAAAAAACCTATGAGTATTAGTTGATGACAAATTACTAATGTCAACTTCCTAAATTTAATAAATCTATTTTATTGCCAAATAATTATAAGGTGCACCTAAGACTTTGGAGTTTTAGTTGAAAGGTTTGTTTGGTGTACCCTTTTATGTTCCTTTGGGAAAGTACCTATTTCATGTTACGACCATGTATGGATAAAATAAAACATGGTTATTGGCTATTTTTTTATTAGTGTTTGTCATATTGAGTTAACATGAAGATATTTTTCTTTTCTAGAGGCTAAGGAAAAATTTGTAGCAATGTCTTAGGCAGGTCTATGAGGGGTTTTAAGACCTAAGGAGAGTAGGATAGTTGAACTGATAACATGTTTCATATGCTGATGTCGCTTCTAGTAAAGTAAGGGGTAAATATTTAGCCCTAGTAACTATAAATCTTTTCATTCATTTTGAAAATAGAGTGCTTGAAGTGATTGTGTGTATGGAAGAAAACTTATCCAAGTTTGAAATGATCTGTAAATTTAAGGGTTTATGGCCTTCTCTTCAAGATCTTCATGCTTGGATTACTGACAATTGAAAAAATATTGTTGATGACAAAATTACCATTCACCCTTATGCAAAAGGTATTTTCATTATTATTTTTGATTCTATAACTAATAAAGATCTTGTTTTCACTCAATCATGGGATTGGGAGAGACAATGATTATTGCTTAAACCTTGGAATTCCAACTTTAACACACATACCAAAATGTTTAATATAAAACTTGTCTGGATCCGTTTGCTAAACCTTTCCCTACAATTCTAGAATGTGGGGGTTTTAAAAATAATCAGTGATATTGTTGGAGATTTTTAGTTTATGGATTCTATGATTATTGAACAAGGGCATTCCACTTATGCCAATTTTCTTGCATATGTTGATCTCTCCAAATAACTTCTTGCTCAGGTGGAGTTGGTTATGAGGAACAGAACATGGCTTCAGCTGATAGATTATGAGGGTATCCCATTTAGATGTCATAGATATTTCCTCATGGGACATCTTATAAATAATTGTCTTAGCATGAAACATAAGAGAAGTCATAATCGGTGGATAGATGTAGAGATAAAGCATATGACAGTGAAAAGAAATCTAGATTCGGGGGAGTATGAACCAAAAATGATTCCAAAAACACAAGTGGAACATTTAATCTAGCTTGGTGTACAATAGACAATCTAAATCTAATTTTATAATTCAGGTATTTTACTTGGCTCAAGTACATTCCATTATGGGTGGGGTATCCGGCTGGATATTTAAATGCCTCCCTATTTTCTTTTTTTTATATACATGTCAGGGAATGGATTTTAATCCCTTTCATAATGGGGATGTGTTACATACACCATGACAACTACGTTCAAGTTGTAATTAATGAATACCCTTGTTTATGAGATTTCATTTCTATTATCCGAAGAGGCCTGGTAAGTTCTTCCATTAAGGAATTTCAAGGTTTCACTGGCACTCGTGATCACATGAAAACCACGCCAATTCACGCGTTTTGATGTCCTGAGCCACCCTCGCGGTTCATGTATTCGCCGTAGTATAACGTATTCAGAGCAAAGTTCCCGTCCCATTCTAACCAACCGGCGGGATCAATGAGATCGTCAAGCGTAGATTGCATGAATACAGTACGCGAGTATTGCTTCCCCGGCCTTCCCAGGTATGTCTTGATCGACCCTTTCACGGGTGCTAGATCCGAGGAAGCACTTACTCTGCAATTGTGGAAGTAGATTAAAACCTAGGTGGAAGGTGTCCTGGATTCCATGTCTTGGTTTGTAATCGGTCGAGAATTATGTGATTCAGAAAGTCCAATAGATTAAAATGAAGAAGTCTCGGAGGATCGTATTAATTAATATTTTCTTCGATTCAGAAAGTCCACTAGAAAGATGCACTGTAACTAGAGTGCGACCATTTTATTTAATCGACATAATAGACTTGCTTTGTTTTCTTGCATATTCTTGTTTATTTATTTATGTAAATTGAAAAAGTCTGCAAATTGTTTATAATTTCCGTATCCTGAGCTTAATGACGTAGCTCTTGTGGCCCTGGATAGACCTAAATAAGTCTGATAACCCTCATTTGTTTTAGTTATTCTAATCAATTAGAAACGGACATCGTCAAGAGGCATCAATAAACGCTATGACGCACGAAGTTATAAAGAAAAATCGCGTGTATCACTGTATAATTTTTTCTCAACGATTCCTTTGATGTCGAGATCGCGATAAAACCAAAGATTCCAATCCCCCTTCTCCGTTTTAGATATATATGGAACATTAATAGACATACTTATCATTGTTTGTTATAATTTGAACGATGATTCAAGCGAAAATAATGAAATTAAAACCTTACCGAGCCACATCCGCTCATCTACGATTAGGCATTTTATTTCCAATTATTCACACGTTGAATTGACTATTATATTGCGTATTGCATTGCACGATATTTTGATTCTCTTACCCGCTACAAACAAGCTAACTGGGGATCAACATACGCAATCTACAATGATCTACGAATTCAAAAGTTCAAAATAAATAAATGCAATATCTAAGCATGAGAAAAGTAACTATCTTTAATTGTCGACCAATTCAAACGATTTCTAATAAGTAAAAAATAAATAAATGCAATATGTTGCATGAAATGCAACGTTGATAACTACTAGAAACGAGTACGTAACAGAAACGTGGTTTCACACAGCTATTTTCCTGTCAGGCATGACGGCAACAGTACTAGGAGATGTCAACTGGAGCGGCCAGTTTACCAAGTTGGTAAAAAACAAACGCAGCCGTAGAAGTTTTATCCTGTACCTGGTAATTCTCAAAATATCTTCCAGTTAAGTCACAGTCCTAATTCTTGTTTTCTTAAAAAAAAAAAAAAAAATATAAACAAATTAAAGTAATCGATCAATTCAAATAAATTTTATTAATTTAAAAATAAATAAATACAATATTTAAGTATGAAGCAAATCATTAATCTTCAAATAAATTTTATTAATTTAAAAATAAATAAATGTCATATCCAAGTATGACATGGAGAACTATCTCACATTGAACAAGAAAAAAACATTCTCGATACATGATGACTATGAATAGTACCTTAAAGATCCAAAGGCACACATTATATTAAGGAATTAGCTTTCTATAATTGATATTTTAGGTAGAAAAATCTTCTTTTATTTGCAGTCATAGTACTTTGTAGATTTTTTTATAGCCAAAAAAGTGGAGGAAGGAAATTTGTTGGTATGTTTTGATATAGTGTTTCTTTTATTTAGGTTTCAATTATTAAAATAATAGAGTTGGTTAAAATTTTTATGGATTGAAAAAATTTAAAGTTGATAGTTTTTATGTGAGATTTACATTTTCTAGAGAAGATATTTGTAAAAAATTATAAAGAATGAAAATATGTTTATATTATCATTAGTTATTAACAATTTTTTTGGAAAGTAGTTTGAAGAAAGGAATCTTCATTCTTTTTCACTAAAATTTAAACAGAGGAAGTTTTTTTCACGATGACACTAATATTTGTCAAAAAATAACAAAGAAAAAATGGAGGAATTCCCCTCCTATGACAACAATATGGGGAAAAGCATCAAATTCATCAAGGAGATTGAGGAGGATGAGTGTTTCACCTTCTTCTTAGATATCTTCCTCACTTTTATGTCCAATGGTTGTCTTGTTCATCATAGTTTTAGTTTAGGGACTTATATAGACCTATATTTATATGCATCTTAACATCATCATCCGAACCAAAAAGTAGAGATTTTGACAACATTATTGTTGAGACTTTTACAATTTATGATGAACAGTTAAAATAGGAAACAAAGCACTTAAAAGTGGTTTTTAAGAGGAATAAGGAGAAATAGATTTTGAGAGCTTTTAAACAAGTGAAAGATATTCAAAGCATGCAACATAAAAAGAATAATAAAAGTAGAGGTTTAATAGAGTTTCTAATTTAATTAGACGGTATATCTTAAAATATATGTAAAATCTTCAAATATTATAACATAAAAGTACTTTTTATTAAAATCAATAAAAAATCGTATTCAATCAATTATTAAAAATCAAGTCAAAAAAATTAATGTTCCTAAACAATATTATAGAAAAATATGTAAACCTTTTTAATAAGGATTAAAAAACATACCACTAACCTTACATTCCATAAATCGATGTTGATAGAGTATATGAAAAATAAACTAAAATGCCAAAGTGATCGTAGTGTAATATGCCACTAACATTGGCTTTGACAAGGAAAATAGATTGGCATTGATAAAGCACTCAATTACTAAATAATTCTAATGGTTGTAGTGAAGAATCATTATTACGAACATTATTTTAGACCGTAAGAAATAATAGGAATCTTAATAGTTGAAATAAAGATAAAGGATTGGGTTTACATCAAACTTGAAAACCCATCATTAAATTATAGAGGAACCCGCCGTTTTCTATACCTGTAAAGATCGAATCTAACATGCTTGTTAAATGTGAAGACGGAAAGCTTCGGCCGACTTTAATCTTCCTTGTCACATAGAATTTATCTAGAAGATTTGCTTTTTCATTATGGTTAATGTTGCTTTTCATTTAGTGTACGCGTGAGTATTGGTGATGAATTAAAGCATTCCTATTTGTGTACGGACGAAATCCAACTTATCACGTTGGCATTTTAAAAAATGAAGTTTGCAGCATGTATGTCTTGCCGCCTTGCAGTTGGCAAAAGAAGCTTGTTGCACCTCTAATTTTGAAATATGGTTTATGATTATTTTCCTCTTATCAGTATATTTTGGTATATTTTGTTTTGTAAGTTTGAGTTGGTTTAATAGTGAAGAACATATGTTTTTGGGAAGTAGATCATAAATTTAGATTTTACAGAGGATAAGAATTGCATGTTTTATATTCATACCACAATAAGATGTTTTTTCATAATTAAAAAATGAGATAATCTTATTTGTTGTATATATCCTTTCCGACTATAATACAACTTAATGTGATTGAAACGTTTACAATAATACAACCAAATGTGATTGAGATGTTTTGTGTCTAAAAACAACCAATTTATCTTGCAGTTTCAATCAAATACAACTCTTGCACCATCTATCGAGTGGCTTGTCTTGTGTAAGAAACTTTTTTTTCTTCTTACATCGAAGTGCTAACCTTGAGGGGAACAAACCATAGGTTCGTCAAATGTTTGGCATGTTCCCTTCCACGTATTTGCACTAGCGGATTGATTGTGCATATCATTGGGTATTGTTTTTTGAAAAAAAAATCTACAGATGCCCTCCTTCCGGATAGGGTTCTTCTATCAGGCCAGCTAGAAAAGGGCATCTGTCTCCATTTGTCCTCTTCAATGGACGCCAGTGACTCGGAAACTTTGTGAGATTCTTGTCCTACGGTAGGCATGTGTGACAACATATAAAAGTATTAGGGATGTCAATGATTTCCTTTGATGGTTCAACATCGGTGGAAGTTTGCATTGCTCTTATATAAGGCAAAGACTAATGACACCCACCTTTCCATTGTTTCACAGCAGGAGAGAAAAACAGTTGCATAACCACCACAATGCATTACCTTCGTTGTCTGCCGTTGTGGGTTCGAACTCCTTCGACGCTATCAACAGCTGCCAGGGCCTTACAAACAACGACGAATTGTCCGGGGGAGAGCTTGTTTAACACGAGACCTAGAGATTCCCTATTTGAGTGTGCACAACGTTGGATAAAGTTATTTTTAAAAAACTTTGCACATTCCCTCCTTTCGTAATAGGGTTGTTCTATTGGGCCAGCTAGAAACTGGTATCTTTGTCTCCATTTGGTCTCTGTAATGGACGCCAGTGACACTGAAGCCGTGTGAAATTCTTGTCCTACTGGAGGCATGCGAAAGGTAACTGCACCCATGAAAAGCTTCCACACATTACAGTTACAGCATGTCGTGACATACTTTTACTACAGCGACTAAGCATGTCAAACCTTACCGACGCATGGGACACTAAGCAGTTGCATATGACAGCGGTTATATTATACAAACAGCTAATGGCATTCCTTATAGTCTATGTTTTTATGAAATTGTCACTTTTTTAATATATATAAAAATATTATATAATTAATGTTTAATAATAACAACAACTATTATTATTATTATTATTATTATTATTATTATTATTATTATTATTATTATTATTATTATTATTATAATAATATGTATAAAAAATGAGATCAAGTCGATTACATGTTTTGAGTGAGGTGTAACTATTTATTTACATTTTTCTTCTTTACAAAATTTTTGTTATTAAAATAGAAATTTACATTCTTTTCAGCTTAATTTATGTTCTTCAGTATGATAATTGTAGCATCCACAAACATAACTAAAACAATCGAGGTGGTGTCTAATTTGAGATACATCATACCACCAAAGTGCTTATAGAGAATATATAGACACTGGGGTGGATTGGTACCTATGTTCAATAGACTACCCAAAATCAAGAGCACTAGTGATTATATATATATATATATATATATATATATATATATATATATAATTGGTTTTCAAGTCATCTAATTAGATTTTAAATAATTAAAACAATAAAAAAAAATTCTAATAATTTCAAACTCTTTTAAATTGACATGTGGTGTATTCTTTACATTTTTATAGGAGTTGTTAGATATTCAACCTCTAGTAGAAGCTCCAAATTGTATTGACAGAGTTGACATGTCACTAAAATTTAAACATGTATCTTCCAAAATATGTAAATAGTAAAAGATTTTAAGGTGAAATGGGCAACAATGTTAAAGGGAAATGACAAAGTATTTCAGATGATATCATACATGAAGGGGCTCATATCGAACACTAAACTCAGGTTCAGGGGGTTTTTAGATTTACATGACCATCACCCATTGCAAAGGGATCTATAGCTTGCAATGTAGCAACATCTTTGAATGGTCTTTTTTTATTGTCAAGGATGGACAAATATGTCATGAGATCCAATTTGATTATATTAGGACTCCTCGTCTAATGTGTGGCTCGAATCAACGATGCAATGCTCTTGATGTGAGTATAAGATATTGAGGTCTAAGAGTCTATATAACATCAATATTCTATATGTTACATAAAAGGTGAGAAGGAATCAATAATCATAGATTTCAAGTGAGGTATAACTCTCAGTTTACATTCTCTCTTTATAAAATCATACATTACTAAAATTGTAAACTACATTATCCCTTCTAACATAACTTACAATTTTAAAATAATTATTAGTAAACAATATTTTATATCCATCCAAAACTATGTCGAGTTAATAATTTATATGATATAAAAGTAATAAAATATCATTACGAATAATATGAAGTTAAAAAAACATATGTAATTATAATGTTTCATTCATTACTAATTGTAATTTTTTTTTTTTCACCAGTTAAGTGATGATAGTGTTACCGAATCATGATTAAGCACTGAATAACAACAAAGATGGTGTTAAAGGAAGGGTATAAAATATGAGTGTCCTAATTTTATACTTTATTAATTTTCTTAAACAATCATTTTCCTTAGATATAATTGATTGAATTTAAATTTAGTTGAAATAACATTACATTTACTTGATTTTATAAAAAATTGGAGCGGAGTAAGATTTCAATTAGGAAAGAATAGTAAAATTTAAATTAAGAAATAATGCACTAAAATTAATTTAAATATATATTTTTAATGTAAATAAATAAACAAATTGATTTTTTTTTGGGAATATATGATAGTCGAAGGATGTATCATATAGTAAGCAATAGTTTTAATATTGATGTAATCTATCCATTGATCTTACATTTTTTATATTAGTGGAAATCTATCAAATTTATCATCTAATTTATAATATTTTTGTCTTTTTTTTTAAAAAGAAAAGTTGGCAGTGAGGTTTGTGTGGTATATAAAGATTGGATTAAAAAGAGGGATTGGAATAAAAAAATATTAAAGGTAGATGAAATATATTAGTTTGAAATAATTTTTAGAAAATAAGTTCAGCTTCAATGATTTTTTTAAAAAGTATATATATTTATTAATATCATTATAATTGTTAGTCATTATAATAGTTTTTTAAAGATATATTGAACATAGTTTTTATGTGATGGTGATAAATATTAGTATAAAAATATAGATATTAATTTTTAAAAGTTTATATGTGATAGTGATAAATATTAATATAAAAATATAGATATTAATTTTTAAAATTGTAAAGTTACATTTTATATTGATGATCAAAGATCGAAGATTTTGATTTGAAACATTTCTTTTAATTAAATTTTAATGTATTATATAAAGTGGCATGTTTTTAATTAACTTATAAAAGGTATTATATGCTGCTCTTCTCATGCCACTTCTAATAAGTTTAGTTTTGATCTGAGAATTAATATTTTCTCCATATTAAATTGGGGTTTATGTTAAATATTTTTTAATATTTTTTATATGTTAAAAAGACAAAATAATTTAATGGTAAAACAAGTTTTTAACTTTTTGTAATATGCATTAATTTCGATTCATGCCACCTTCAATGTGCATTTGTTCTTGTAATAGTTAACATCCTAAGTCCATTATCACTACCTTATAAAAGAGAGTTTTATTTGTACGAAAGTAGAAATTTGAAACCATACAATAGATTTTGTCTTTAGTTTTACTAGATTCATTGTTGTAAGGGCCTATTCAAACATGACGTTTAAATATAAAATTAAGATATAATAAATCTTGAAGAGAGGGTTATGCATTTATATTTTTTAAATTTCCAAACTAGATATGGGTTGCATAGTGGATAATTATGAAATTCTAAAGTACAATGCATGTTCCACAAAAATCATGATTAAGTTTAGAGGAATATTAAAGATGATCATAATTTAATTGAGAACATATCTCCTTTATATTTTAATAAACATTTTATTAAACCAATACTTCTTATCTTAATAAATATCCTATTAATTCAAATAAGGAAATATTGGTTAAACAAAATAATTTTATAACCATTTCATTGAAAGAGAACCCAAATTTATTAAGAAAAATAAAAATGAAAAAAAAATAAAGAAAAATATTTTTCATTGAACATACCATTTCTCCAAATTTTCAATAAATAATTTTAAAAACCAAATCAATATTATAAATTTACAAAAAAAATAATTAAAAAAATAAAAAATTTATTATACATACTATTAACACCCCTAAAAAAAAACATCTAAGAAACCAAATGAAACAGCTCTAATACATCTTGCTTTTATATTCACCTCAAGAAACATCTAAGAAACCAAATGAAACAACCCCAACTCATCTTACTTTTATCTTCAAGTGAAGATCAAATATAACCAATTAGCAAATAGATCTACACAATATTTTTAACCTTTTTAATCTTTGTTTCGAAAATTTCTACCATTGGCATCTAATAAACTAAGAAGCAATTAGAATTTTAGTTGTAGCCTCCATAAACTAGGCTCTTAAAATCACTGTGAATGGAATCCAAATATCAATAAAATAATAAATTTGACCTTAAAATAATATATAAGTTTTACATATTCAGATGAAATTTATATACGATTTTTTTTAATACATGCCTACTTAATTCAACTAAATCATATCAGTTTCCCCTTCTCATTTATTTTTTTAATCTTAAAATCAACTCAACTCCATCCACTAGTCATTCTACCAAATGCACCACACCACACTTCTACAATAATGATAGTCACAATTCTTAATCTAAATCTGTGTCTTTCTCAGATGCGTGAAATCTAAATATTTAACTATAGGTGCTTTCACTATCTTGATTTCATCTATTCCCTTTTCAGCCACTATTTTAGTTTCTTCCAACTCTTAGAGCAGTCTATTTCCAATTCATTTTCTTCAATTATTTTAAGTCCATCTAACGACTAAAGGATTATAGCATAAAACAAGAAAGATTAAAAAATTATGTATAATTTCACAATCCAACAATCATATGCATATAAATATAAATAAGAAAGATTAAAAAATTATGTATAATTTCACAATCCAACAATCATATGCATATAAATATAAATAGTAGAATTTTTTGGGTAACCTTTTGGCTCTTAATTTCTAAAGTATTATATGTATGTAAGAAAAATTCTTTAATTATTAAATTTTAGAATAAACAATAGAAAAGACATATATTGATATCTTAATATTTTTCCATTTTAAAGAAAAAAATGGGATTTTAATAAGAATAATCATCATAAATAATCACAATTATTATTAAGGGAATTGGATTTCAATATCATTGTTCATTGATTTCAAGGTTAGCATGAAAAATTCATTATGTGATCAGCATAACATAAAATTAGAGCATATGTCTGTTATTAAAAAAGAATTTATAAAAAGTCTTTAAAAAAATAAAATTGGCCAAAAGATAATAGAAGTAAAATTCATAAATGTCTATAATTAAAAATATATAATAAAAAAACCAATTACATAAATGTCAGATTTAAAAGTAATTGTGAGTGTTATATTTTATTTATTCAACCATAATACATATATCAAAAAATTTATTTGTATTGAATTTTATAAATTAAATTAAATTATAATTTATTTTCATGCTTATAAATATGAAATAAGAAGCAATTACAACCTAGTAACTATATTACTAGTATTTTTGATTTTATTAGTTCTTGCCAAGACAAGAAATTATAGGAGTCACTTATCAATTATTATATTTTTATTTAACCAATCAAAAAGTCTAAAATATGTATCACGACAATTATTTGTATTTTTTTAATTAATGTATAAGACATAAATAACAAAATCTTTCTTATGTATTATTCTAATATTTTCAATGTAGTATTAGCATTTATCTAATCTATTATGATACAATACATTTTTTAATATAAAATAATATATATATTATTAATATTTAATCACAATATTTGAAATCGTATAATAAAAAATATTTTTTTTTATGCTACAAATATTTAATGTTGTTTCTCACAATAACATGACCAAGTCAATAATATCCCACAGACATGTATAATATCCTTACATTTAATTTTTTTTATCTTTATCTTTTCCATGGCATTGTGGACCTTCTTTTGCATTGTATTTTTTCTTCTTTATCTATTTAGAGTGTATAATTACCTCAAAAAACACCCTAAATATATAAAATGTTTCATTTATGATATAATTTAGGGTTTCATGGGACAAATAGGTCGAATTGAATAATGTAGTGTTCTATCTAGAAAGATTTTCTACATCTTTTTTTGAAGTTATGATTTTTTCATGATATTTATTTTTCTTGAATTCATGGAAGAATTATACATCTTGAATGCATATGAGACTTTAACACAAGGAATAAAATTTATGGAGAGAAACACATCTAATGCAAGTGTGCACAAGTTAGGGTTTCTATGGTTGAAGCTGAGTAGCTTGTATTGCATTATTTCACTAGTAATTTTCACTTCCCTTTGTGCTCTAATATGTTGCCTATGCCTCAATATTGTTATCTTATGTTCCCTGCAATGGACAATGAGTCTCATGGTCAAATTCTCAAGATTTTACTACAATATTAGATAATATTAGAATGAGAACAATGTTTGTGTTATAAATTCCAACTTTGATCTATGTTTCCCATGTTCAAAACCCCCAAAATTCAAAATAGATTGTCCCCATATCCTAGCATTTTCTCACATTGAGAACCCAATACCTATTGTCTAGACTCCGTATTTCTAATTTTTAGTTGAGGAATATGTTCTCTACTAGTGTAGCATATTCTTTCTCTATTGAATTTTTTTCTTCAGCTATAAGGCATAAGGGGAGTTTTAGGGTCTCATAGAACCCCACTTTTCATCAATAACTCAGTCTCAAAGATGTTGGTTCAATTTCATGACTAAACCATCTAGAGTGCTTTGCATTTGTAGTTTTCCAATGCCAAGTTGTACATCAACACACTTCTTGACAAAATCATGTGTCTTGCTTAATGAATTTAAAGTGGGCTAGAGAAGATCTGTACACAATGTATTTTTGAAGAAATATGGAAAATATTAAATTTATGTAAAATGTTCTATAAGAAGCTATAATTTTTTCTTGATAATTTTTCACATTCCTATAAAGGTTTTAACCAAAGCAATTTCTACTATTACAACCAATATAAGATGTTAAGACTATTACAAATAATGATCCTCTAGAAACCTTTTTTCATTGTCATATTCTACCCTTACTCTCATTATTTATTGTGTAAATGTAAAATAAATTATCTGTATGATTAAACACTCTAATTATCATACCTTGGTTTTTCTGGCATAGCAACACTCATCAAGAAAAATAATCATACATATAAAATTGTCTATACATTAATCATCCTTGTTTTTTTCATTAAGATGATGTCACCAGTTCTTCTCCATAATATGTCCTTGTCAAAGATGTAATCTAATCAGTGAAGTTGAAGCTATAATATGCCTAGTAGTTTTTGAAATCTATAAAGATTTCTATATTACTAAATCTAGGTGAAACTGCACTCAAATTTATTATATGTAGCCAAGCCCACTAAAATACAAAACAACCAATAATTAAATTGTGATATGATTACAAATAAACTAAAAACTTGAGACAACGATATACGTTGAAATTTATGAATTCAGTATTTTGTATATTATTTATTGTTGCACTAAACTTACATTAAATATATTATTGTAGTGAGTTTATATTAATAATTTAATTTTAATTAATTTATAATATAAAAACAGATACTACCCACTACGTAAAGGTCGGGATAAATCTCATGTTAATATTTTGGTTTCAATAAAACAAAAAACAAATATAATATATTATTTAATGCAAAGAGAAGGATTAACCACTACACAACCCTTGTTTATTATAAAATTAGAAAAATTATTTATGAACTAAAATACTTTTTTTAAATAGAAAAATCATATTATTTTGTTTTTTAATTATAAATATATCTTTCTCCAAATTAAAATTACATACTGAAAGATTAAACCAAAAAAAATTCCCTTAATTCGTATACAAGAAAAATAAGATCTTTCCATTATAAATACCTGTTATCATAATTTTCTTTTTCAAAAAAACAAAGAGAAATGTGGAATTTATGTATATATCCACATCTTTGTCCCATTTTACATTTTAGTCTACTTTATATTTAAAATGAAGACAATTAAAAATATCCAAAGAAAAAATATGCCACATCCAAACCTTCTCAATAGATGTTCACAAATATTTTTCTATGTGGCTGAGATAAAAGATTGCATTGTTAGAACGATGAAGAAATTGAATGTAGACTGAGTCATGATATAATTTAGTTTGGGTATATTCATGTTCCCATTATTTTCTAGTCTTATTTTTATTTTTATTTTAAATGAAGAAAGTATTGATTTTAATTTTTATGCTGGAGGTTTATATGGTGGGTTGAAGCTTCTAGATTTATTTCACAAAGAAAAAATGACATATTTCAAAGTAAAAAGTTTGGTTTTGAATACTGATAGTTTGTGATAGTTTGGAAGAAGTGTTGGTGTAGAGAAATTTGGTAGCACATGACACCATTTAAATGAGCTAGTGGGTAGAGTTTCATCGACTATGTTGTTTTTGTTGTTTCAACAAATTGCCCATCATAAATGAAGGATTTTGCCTCTTTATGGATGCTTTGAAAGGGAAAGCCACCATCGGAATGATCTTTTGTATTTTAACACCAAAATTTTTCAAGTAGGAAAGCATAAGTAGGCATTAACTGAGGCACAAGTTTGGCACTTAAAATACTTCCCCTGTGATTTTAACAAGTGACCTGTTGCAAGCAGTGTTTTCATCCAACATATTAATATTGTTTCCATATCAAGTTATGTTCTTTTTTTACTTTAACTTAGCCAAAGAGGAACACCGCCACCATTCTTTTATCGCAGCTATTACAACTCAATTAGAACCACATTCCATTTCAGTCAAGGATTTCAACGGACTCAAAAAGCCCCTTGGCACTTTCAATAGAATAAAAATATGCATTTACCTCCATTTCTGGACATGACATATATAATGTATATGTATTGTGGTCATGTTTCTTTCTAGGAGTGTGAGCAACTTCATGTTTGTTTCCTACATTTAACAATCATATCGTGAAAGTGACTTTATTCAATTCTATCATGAGTTTCATTGTACATTGGTTAGAACATATTTGATTTTATGTTATTGTGAATTGATGGGAAGGGTTGAGGGAGACCCACATTTAGTTAGTTTGTATAATTTATGATTGCCTTTGGGGGTTTTATTTGGGAATTAAGTGATAGGATTAAACCCAGACGATAACATTTACTGTCACTTTGATAAGTTATGGACGGTCTTTTTCATCCTTTCAATTGGTTGTTGTTGATTGTTTTGTTGGGATCTTCACAACCACGTTTGGTCTATGTTAATTGGCCCTAAACAATCTTCCATTAGCTTTTAGTTGGAATACATTGGAGTTTCAAGATAATTTTGTTTTAGCTCAAAATACTTATTCTTATTTAAATTTTATTATTTTTGAATTAAAATATTGCTAATTGTTATTATTGTTAATTTTTGTTACATATATTTACATAATCTTAATGTTTATTTATTCTAGAATGTAAATATTTAATAAGTTTATCTTTTTTAGTGCCTTTTATTAGCCGACTAATAATGATGAAATTAGTATTAGATTTGGGAAAAAAGGTCAACAAATATTATGTGAACAACTCAACAACTCTAAACTCATTACCATTGATACAATTTATATATTATATAAAATAATAGTTATATGTATTTGATATATTATATATTAATACATATTAGATATAATCGCAAAACAAAAATATATAATTCCTCCAACTTTCTTTGCACCTTCGGGGCAATTGCTAGTATAGGTATTCTCATCACTTTGATGAAATTTGGAACATTGGTTAGTATACGTACTTCAGTATGGGGGCTAAGGATTTTTTTTGGCTTGAGCCAATGTGCAGTCCACTTTATATGGGAAGCCACCTTTATATAGTGTTGCCCAAGAGACTTGAGGACTAGAGTGTTTTGTGTGATCTGGGGCTATTTTTGAAGCTGACATGTTTTAGAGATTTAGCGATTCAGAGCTTTGTAAAGGTTATTATAGATTCAAATCTTTGAGGCCTTTTTGTGAGCAATGAGACTTTGAAAGAATTAATTTCTATATTATTATTAATTCATAAATTTGTCAAATCATAAGATACAACTCATCTTATTTGGGTCCCAAAAAAGGCTTGTTAAAATTGTAATTGAGGTTTAATAAATTTGGGATCTGCATGAAGCCTTGACCCATCAAAAATTAAATAATGGCCTATCATATTTTAAATCTACACTAGAGCCTTTGGCCTTTAGGCCACGCTCGAATCTTTATGAAATCTCTAATAGAGTAAGGTCAAGTAAATCATGGGGATGATAAGAAAGGGACTTAAGCGGCAATGTGAATAGTGAGGGGGCCATTATACTTGTAGTGCCATTGACTTGAGCTGGTATCTTTGAATCCAAGAATCCAAAGACATATGATACTATATATTCCAGCTATAATTTGAGATTGCTTCCACATGTTTATGAGAGGCCACATGTATTGCCTTGGATGTGCTATTGAGTTCCTTAGTCTATGTTGTAAATTCTATTTCAATTATAATTTGAGATTGCATCCATAGGTTTGTGAGAGAGTACATGTATTGCCTCAATGTGGTGTTGAGTTTTTTGGTGTATCTTGTGAATTCTATCTCGACTATATGGATTCATTTAATTCATTTTTGAGATCATGTATGCCTAAAAGTGACCCCATATATGTATGTATGTATGAGACCAATCAATTGTAATTATTAATTAATAATTGGTGGCCATTTCATTTATATATAATTGATGTGCCTTAAGATTTTGATGAGATTTGGTAGTCAATTATTGGGATCGAGAGAGATCAAATCGAGAATAATAAATAAGTGATGAATTAAATAATAACATATAATGATACAATATAGTTGTAGTTTTATGAGGATTTTATATATGATGTTTAATTGGATAAGGTATCAGTCTTGGTTATCTGGGAATTATAGTAACTTTGATTTTAATTATATCATCGACATGACTTGAAATGTAGGTAGCCCTAGGAGTGGGTGTAGGTGCATTATAGACCAACACCTAAGGTGTTTTAATATCAATTGGTATGGGATTTTTGGCCATCAAATAGATCTCTAGGAGTCATATTATATAGGCTCTTAATTTACAGGGTCCAAGATCATAAAATGTCATGTGATTAAGATGAACCAAGACAAACTTCATAATCTATCCACATTATTTCTAAAACATCAATTATGGATGAAGACACAATATCATTGTTTTATATTGGTATGAAATTTTGTGGTTGTGTCATTGAGAAATGGGCTCATATGTTTTATGTAAGTGTAATTATATTAAATAAAAAAATGTAGTTAGTTTTGGAGTAGCACATGGGGGTGCTACAAAATAGTTAGATTTTTTGGATCATTTGATAATTGTTCCAATTTGAATATTTCTTAGGCCATCATATTTTGAATTTTCCTTCTTTTATTATGACTGATTACACAAAAATATATTTAACTTGATTTATAGAAGTGTATAAATACAGATGACACCCTAAGACATTTAAATACACACATGAACATGCATCATTCCATTCATTATCTTAATAAATTACAATGGATCACATCTTATATTTCCATTAATATATTATTTACATAATAATATTAAGATAAGCACTAAAATAAAGAGCATATAGATTCATTTTATGAACCTCAATCTTATAGGATAAGGATGGGAACTAGACATGCACACGTTTTCTTGTTGATATGCATGAGTGTTAAATGTAAAAGTGTTTACTTGTTATAGAGGTAGAATGGGGATGATTAAGGTAGGTCCCTCAACAAAAACTCCAATTTTTAATGCTCTAGTAAGCATGGGCTTGAGCTCTAGTAAAGGATTCAAGATCATTAAATTTGGAAGCATTCATTCAAATATTTAAGAGACGTTTCTAGGCATCATTTGCTGATTAAGGGTTAAGGAATTTCAAATATATCAAATTTTCATGACCAATTTTAGATTAAGTTGGATACTTTCAAGAGTATTACCACTTTTAGATTATTCCAATTCTTATCCTATTGTTTTCGTATAGTCTAATTTTGGTCATTATCTCAAATGATTTTTTTGAATTTTTAGGTTTTTTCTACAATGTTATAGGACCTCATTTTCAAACCATTTGTCTCTATTGGCATCCAAGTATGTTATAAACATATGTTTATCTATCAATTTTTTTTTATTCTCCCTTATAATTATCTATTTCCTTTTCAAGATTCTTTAATTCACTCTTTTATACTAAGCAGATCTTAATTATCATCTATTATTATAGCTAGTTAGATTTTCCCTCTGCCCTTTATTGTAATGGTTAGTGTAGTGTTTTCAACCCCTGGGAAACCTACACAGTAAAATATTTGGGTGAAGATGATCTTTTCAAATATCCAACCTTAGGGTCTTGTTTTTCTACACCTCTTAGGCTTTGTTTATACCTAGTTATGACACATTACGTTGCACTCATTTATTTGGTTGTTGAATTATGATAATATTTGGAGTGATTTTTTTATATGTTGTACATTATTTTCAAGGAAAAACAAAACATACCTCAATTACTCCATGGTATAGAGCACAACCAAAAACATACATGTTCTTTTTCTTCTGATTTTAGGTTAAGGTTCCTGATTAGAGCAAAGAGAAGAATTCCATTTCACATTAATCTGAATGAATGCATGTAAAATTGAATAAGGTTTTTGAAGCGACAAATTAACCAAACATAGTTTCTAAAATATATTTTTATTATCTTAGTATTTTTCAAAACCATAACTTGATGGTCCTAGCATTGCCAAGAACATAAAATGATGGTCTTGGCATTTCTATGAATGTAAGTTGATTATTTATACATCTATCTCTAATCGTTGTGAGTTTTCTGGATCATCTTCTGATTAGTATTAAACATTATTTACCATAGTTATATTTTAACGATGATCACACAATCTTGTAATATTCAAAATTCATCTCTAAACTATGCATTTCTATTATTTTCTTAATAATGAGATTAATTATTTCTAATTTATTATTTTGATTATATTTTAACTATAGTTCAATATTTATGGGTATTACCTTAAATCTACTTATCCATAACACAATATCAAGAGAGCAGATTTAGAGTATATGATATATAATTAAGAGAAACATGATGACTTTCCCATGGAGACCTATGAAAACTGAGGTAGGTATGTACTTGCAATACTAAAAAACAATATCATTGTTTTGTATTGGTGTGAAATTATTGTGATTACCATTGAGAAATGGGCTTATATGCTTTGCATAAGTGCAATTACGCTAATAAAATAAATTAGTTAGTTTTGGAGTAGCACGGGTGGGTGCTATAGGACAATTAGATTTTTGTGGATAAATTGGCCTTTGTTTCATTTTTACCATTTCTTATGCAATCCTTCTTTGTATTTTTTATCTTATATTATGTCGAATTACAGGCAAAAATGTCCTTAAATTGAATTATAAAAGTGTATACATATATATGACACTCTAAGACATTTAAGGACACACATGAACATGCATTATTCTTATCATTGTATTAATAAATTACAATTTGGGTCACATATTATATTTCCATTCATATATTTTTTACATAATTATACTAAGAGAAGGCCCAAGATAAAGAGCATATAGTTCCGTTTTAAAAACCTGGATCTTATAGGATAAGGGTGGGAACTAGACATACATACATTTTCTTGATGACATACTTGAGTGTTGAATGTAAAATTATTTACCTATTATAAAGGTATAATGGAGTTGATTAAGGTAAGTTCCTTCACCAAAACACCAAATTTTTATGCTCTAGTAAGCGTGGACTTGAGCGGTAGCAAAGGATTGAAGATTATGAAATTTGGAAGCTTCTATTCAAATAGCTAAGACAAGTTTCTAAGCATCATTTACTAATCAAGGGTTTAATGAATTTTAGATATGTCAAATTTTCACAACCACTTAGCAAGAGGATTACCACTTTAGAGTATTCCAATTATAACCTTAGTGTTTTCATACTGTCTAATTTGGGTCATTATCTCAACTCATTTTTTGCATTTTCATGTTTTTCTGCAGTGTTATAGGACCCCGTTGTCAAACTATATGTGTCAGATTAAAATCCAAGTTATAAACAAGTACTTATCTATCTATTTTGTTTTATTCTCATTTATATTTATCTATCAATTTTGTTTTTTTTTCTCAATTATATTTATCTATTTCAAGGTACTTTCATTCACTTTTGTTACTAGGTAGATATTTTCTATCATTTATCATAGTAACCAGTTAGAGATTTTTCTTGTGCTCTTTATTCTAGTGGTTAGTGTAGTGTTCTCAACCCTTCTGCATCCTCCACGGTAAAATATTTGAGTGAAGCCAATCCTTTGGACCATCTAACTGTAGGGTTTCATTTTCTTACACTTCTTAGGCTTTGTTTATACTTAGTTAGTGATACATTACATTGAACTAATTTATTTAGTTGGTAAATAATGGCAATAATTGGATTTTTTTTTGATATTGTACATTGTTGAGGGGTTGAAAAAAATAAAGATATCTCAACTACTCCATAGTATACACCACAACCAAAAACACATGTTCTTTTTCTTAAGGTTTCATATTAAGGTACCCAAATAAGGCAAAGAGAAGAAGTCCATTTCTCCCTTAATCTTAGTGAAGGCATGAAAAATTGAACAAGGTTTTTGAAGTCTTGAGTCAAACAAACATAGTTGTTTAAACAATTTTTTCCTATCTCAATTTTTCCAAGACCATAAACAAACATAGTTGTTAAAACAAATTATTCTTATCTCAGATTTTCGAAGACCATAATTTGATGGTCTTGGCATTGTCAAGAATATAATTTGATGGTCTTGGCATTGTTAGGAACGTAACTTGATTATATGTACATCGATCTCCAATTATTGTGAATTTTTAAGATCAATTTTTAATTGGTATTGAACATTATTTTCTACAATCATATTTTAACGATGATCATCCAATCTTATAATACTCAAAATTCATCTTTGAACTATACATTATTATATATTTCTCTAATAATAAAATTAATTAATTTTTTAATTTATTATTTCAATTATATTTTAACGATGGTTAAATATTTATGAATATTACCTTAAATCTATTTATCCTTAACACAACCTCAAAAGAGCAGATTCAGAGTATATGATGTAAAATTAAGAGTAACTCGATGACTTTCCCGTGGACACGTATGAAAACTAAGAAAGGTAATTTTCTTAGGATCGTCGAAAATTGCCATAACCATAACATAAGGAAGAAAGACTAATTTTAAAAAGTAGCTGATAAAATTATTGTGTTTTAATAATTTACGCTATGATCGCTAGCTATATTTCCTTAGCTTCCACGGAGTAGACAAATTATTAGCGAGCTTTAAACAATAATAAAATATTATAAACTCCACTGCAACTAAGTAAAATTCTATTTTCAGATAAGTTCAGTGTCTCCTACGATTGGTCAAGCCGTGACGTGGCTCTCATTATATGAGAGGATAACATTGTATATACACACAAACTACCCAAACTTCGTGAATTTTAGTTAAATATTGTATTTAATAGGAAGGACATCGTCAAGGGCCTAAAAACCGCTTCCACGGAAATTTGGCCAATTTAAGTTTAGCTCTGCGGAGTTGAAAACTTAAGTGATTAGCTACCCATGAATTGAGGATAGAAATTGGATTTTAAGTTTAAAAAAAATTTAAACTTATGGAATATTAAAATATAAATTAAAAAAAGTTTTTTTTTTTAAAATTTAAAAGAGTATTGAAATTCATTGACTAGTTAGTTTAATTTTTAGTTTAAAGAGTATTGAAATTCATTGATCTAGTCAGATGATGATTCATACATAATTTTTATATTTAAAATAATTATAATATATTTATTTATGAATAATATTTATTAAAAATTTCAGGTGAAAATAAATTAATAAGATTAAACTAAATTTAATTAAATTATAATTTAAAATATAGAAAAAGTGGTTATATTATATATGGTATTTATAAAATTTATAAAATTTGATTAAAAATGATTTTTCTTTTATAATTATCATATATTTAAAAAAATTAATAATTATCATTTATTTTTAAAATTTCTATTTATAGTTTAAATTATTTCAACAAGAATATGTATATATGTATATGTATGTATGTATACATAAGTAATTGAAAGTTTTAAGGGTTTTTCATCCACGATAAAGATCGGTACGAAAATAACTTGTTTATTTCGTATGAATATCTATGAAGGAATGAAATAACAAAAGTAACTAGTTGAAACAAGCTCAGACCAAACTTTGGAGATCACAGTCATATGAAAAAGATTAAAAAAATAAAAATAAAAATAAAATAAAATAAAATATGAACTATGCAAGGACTGCTAGCATAAACCAAAAAATAAAAAATCGGCAACAACTGTAACATGAACCAAAAAGAGAAGATGAGATTAGGGGGCTAACCCAACACTTTGCCCCTAGGTCAGTGGAGATAACTTCCCAATGTTCATCACATTTGAAGCACCACCAAAATCTACATCCCATGGCATAGAAACATTCCTCACTTCTTCTACCCGAATTCTACCCAGGGCTTGCATTCTCAGTACAGAGTCAAGGTGAGCCCTCATAGCAACCAGAACAACCCAGCTGAGAGGGGCATCACCACTCGAACTAGCCTCAATAAATTGGCCACCCCCGTACACCCTGTGCAAGAGCTAGACCCTGTTGATTTTTGTAGCTCGAAAGGTTGAATGTAGAATTGTTTTAAAGCAACTCAAGATTAGATATGCTTTAAAACAATTCGAGTTGGATTTTCAGCAATAGTAGTTTCTATTCTTTAAATAGAATGTTTCTAAGTTTGTAAGGATGAGATAAATCCTAGAGTGATTTTATGTGTAAAAATAAAAAAAGCCAAAGGAAGGAAAGCTTCTTTTTCTTGCACGCTAAGTAAAGCAGCTAGGCTCTCTATAAAAGTAAGATTTCTATAGCAAACTCATATAATTGTATTTTTTTGAAAGAAAAGTTTGCTATTTGGCTGAATAGAAGATCCAACATTTGCAGGTTTTTCCTCGCATTGGGGTTTCCTGGGTATATCTATGTTATTATCTTTTTTGTATTGGCTTATTGCTATTTTTGGTTCCACTGTTATTAGTTGTTAATTAACCCAGTTGTATTAATCATTATAAATCAGATTTATGTCTATGAATTTATTGTGGAATTAATCTGTTGCTAGGTTATAGAAATTTAACATGGTATCAGAGGTCTAAACTCTGAATACCAAGATTTTTATCGCAGATTTTAAGAAAAAAAATTTCTTTCATCCTCAGTTATTTTTGTGGCTATGGCAACTAACGTTCGATATGAAGATAGGCTCGAGGGTGTGTCTAACTTCTTGTAGTGAAAGGTTCGGATTACATCTGTTCTCAAAGAGAACAAGCTATGGATCTATACTAGCACAAAAGTGACTCCACCAATAAATGATCTTATTGCCTTAGATTCACATGAAGTTAAAGAGGCCAAGGCTCAGAGGATTATCTTGGATGGAGTAAGAGATCATTTAATTCCTCATTTATCAGAGAAAGACACCGCCAAGGAGATGTGGGATTCACTCACAAAACTTTATTAGAGCGACTATCAGAGTCGTAAGATGATGCTCAAGGACAAATTGCATAATACCAAGATGTCCAAAGGCGAGAGTGTGACCTCTTACTTGTTCAAGTTGACACAGGTCAGGGATGAGCTTACTACTATTGTAGAGATGATTATAGAAGATGAGTTGGTGCGTATAGCCTTGAGTGGTTTTTCAAAGCACTGGGAAGTGTTTGTCAAGTGTGTTGTTGGCAGAGATTGGCTACCTGATTGGGTAAGACTTTGGAATGATTTTGTTCAGGAGGAGATTCGTGAAGGTGCTCATCAGGGTAATTTGACAAAGAAGGGTCAAGATGAAGAAAATCTTGCTCTTGCAAGCAAGGGTAAGAAGAAGTCCAATAATGAGAAATTGGAAGGTTCTTCTTCCAAGATTGGGAAGAAGAAAGATCTGGGCAAGATTAAATGTTTTTGCTGTCATCAGATGGGTCACTATGCTAGTCAATGTCTGTATAAGAAAAATAAGTACAAGCAAAAGAAGCAATTTGCTGCTACAGTAGAGGTGGACGAGTTTGCATCAAAATTTGAGAATGAGTTTTCACTCATTGCTTGTCTCTCAAGTTCAAGTGCAAACAGAGTATGGTATATTGACAGTGGGGCTTCTCGCCACATCACAAGAGTCGAATAATGTTTCACCAAGTTGGAGGAGAAGAAGCTGGATTTCTATATTGAGCTCAGAGATAATGCCAAGTACCATGCAATTGGTATTGACACCATCAAGTTTCAGAGGGAGTCGGGCAAACCTTTGTTGGAGGAGGATGTGTTGTATGTCCCTGGCATGACAAAGAATTTAATCTCAGTTTTTGCCTTGGAAGACAAGGGTTACATCATGACCTTTGAGAGAGAAAAAGTCTATATTTGTCCCAAATATTTCAAGATTGTAAAAGTGATTGGTGTCAGGTGTGGCAGCCTATTTTGGTTATAGTTTGAGCCAGCACATGTGTTGGTTAGTAGCTGTAAATGGATAGAAGAATTGTGTCATAGGAGGATGGCTCACCTTCACCATGGAGCACTTAATATTCTTAAGGAAATAGTGACGGGGCTGCCTGAGATGAAGACAAAACAACATGAGGTGTGCAAGGGTTGTGCTCTTGGGAAATATGCTAAAACCAATTTTCCAAGCAGCGACACTAGATCCGAAGGGATTTTGGATCTCCTACACTCAAATGTGTGTGGACCTATGTCAACAACATCCTTAAATAGATATGAGTATTATGTTACCTTCATTGATGATTTCTCTAGGAAGACGTGGATATATTTCATGAAGAATAAAGATGAGGTCTTCAGTAGGTTCAAAGAGTTTAAGGCTCTCGTGGAGAACCAAACTGGGAAGAAGATCAAGATACTAAGGTCTGATAATGGAGGTGAGTATACCTTGAATGCCTTCAAAGATTTTTGTGATAAAAAAGGTATCAAGAAAGAGTTGATAGTTCCATACAACCCTCAACAGAATGGGGTTGCTGAATGAAAGAATAGAGCTATCATTGGAGCAGCCAAATCCATGCTTCATGATCAGGATCTACCTTGGTTCTTATTGGCAAAAGCTTGCAACATAGCTGTGTATTTGCAAAATAGGATCCCTCACAAAGTGTTGGGCAAATTGACTCCAGAAGAGGCGTTCACTGGAAAGAAACTAGATTTAGGACACATTCACATCTTTGGATGTCTTGTGTATTACCACATTCCTGATGAGAAGAGAATCAAGTTGGAACCTACTGCAGAGAAGGGTATCCTTGTTGGGTACAATGAAACTTCTAAGGCTTATTGGGTGTATATTCCTGCTCTCAGAAAAATAGTGGTTCACAGGGATGTGAAGTTTTAAGAAGAGAGGTCTCTTCAGAAGTCAATTAACTTGATGAATGAGGAGGAAAAAAATCCATAATTGAGGTAGCACAAATTCCTCAAACTTTAGTCATGCAAGCTAGAGAGCAGAAGAAGCAGGATAATCAGATAGAGGAACAAATAATTCCTCAGCCTCAGATTCTTATTAGTGAGAAGAGGAGAAACAGGGCAGTTGAGCAAACATTAAGAGAGGCTCAAGAATATGTAGGTGATCCTCAAGATTCAGTCAGACAAAGAAGGGCTCCCAGATGTTATTTAGATTATGTGGCACTTATGAGTGAATTAATTAAAGTAGAGCCTTCTAGCTTTCAGGAGGCATCCAAGCACCAAGTATGGAGAGATGCCATGGTGGAAGAGTATTCTTCCATCATGAAGAATAGTGTGAGGGAGGTAGTACCAAGACTAGAAGATAAGTCTGTGGTGGGCTCGAGATGGTTGTATAAGATTAAGCATGCTACAAATGGTAATGTGGAAAAGTTCAAAGCTTGGTTTGTGGCTAAGGGGTTTTCACAGAAGGAAGGAGTCAACTATGATGAGACTTTCACTCCAGTAGCTAGGTACTCATCCATAAGAGCTATCATTTCTATAGCAGCACATATGGGTTAGAGGATTCATCAGATGGATGTAAAGATGACCTTCCTCAATGGGGTGATTGAGGAAGATATTTACATAGAGCAACTAGAAGGGTTTGAAGCACATGAGAGGGATTCTCATGTATGCAGATTGAAAAGAGCACTGTATGGACTCAAGCAGGCTCCTAGGGCATGGTATTCACGTATTGATAGTTACTTACAGAGTGTGGGCTTCATCAAGAGTGAGACAAATTTGAACCTGTACTATGTTCAGGTGAAGGGTAAACTTCTCATATTATTGTTATATGTTGATGACCTATTTCTCATAGGGTCAGAGGAACTCATATCACACTGCAAGTGGGATCTTGCAAGAGAGTTTGAGATGGACTTGGGGTTGATGCACTACTTTCTAGGATTGGAGTTGTGGCAGAAAGAGGGAGAAATTTTCCTTGGACAAGGGAAGTACTTAATTGATATCTTGAAGTGATTCAGAATAGAAAATTGTAAGCCTATGTCAACGCCACTTGTGACCGACTGGAAGAAGATTGATGCTTCTAGATCAGAGGTAGTGGACCCTACTTTATATAGACAGTTGATAGGCTCTCTTATGTATCTAGTCAACACCAGGCTATACATTTATTTTGCAGTGAACTCACTCAGTTAGTTTATGGTGGAACCTAAACATGTTCATTGGATAGCTGCGAAGCATGTTTTGAGATATCTCCAAGGCACAGTTGATTATGGGCTAAAGTATGTTCAGCAGGATGGAGTGAAGCTCAAAGGGTTTACTGATGCAAATTGGGCAGGGAGTACAGCTGACCAAAAGAGCACTTTAGGGTGTAGTTTCAGTTTGGGATCATGAGTAGTCTCTTGGTATAGTAGGAAACATAAGTCAGTTGCATTGAGTTCTGCAGAGGCTGAGCATATGGTAGCGAGTATGGCTACATGTGAGGCTATATGGCTTCAAAAACTTCTAGCTGGGCTCTATAATCAGGAGATGGATCCTACAGCCATTTATTGTGATAATTAGAGTTGTATCAAACTCTCTGAGAATCTAGTGTTTCATGACAAGTCAAAGCACACTGAGATCAAGTATCACTTCATCAAAGATTGTGTGGAGAAGGGGATAGTGAAGCTCAATTACATTCCTACGGATGAACAAATTACAGATATCTTGACGAAGGCCTTGATGAAGAGCAAGTTTGAATTCTTCAGGGACAAGTTGGGTGTGGTGCAGAACACCTTCCTCGCTAAGAGGGAGTGTTGATTTTTGTAGCTCGAAAGGTGGAATGTGGAATTGTTTTAAAGCAACTCAAGATTAGATATTATTTAAAACAATTCGAGTTGGATTTTCAGCAACAATAGTTTCTATTCTTTAAATAGAATGTTTTTGAGTTTTTAAGGATGAGATAAATCCTAGAGTGATTTTATGTGTAAAAATAAAAAAGCCAAAGAAAGCAAGGAAAGCTTCTTTTTCTTGCACGCTAAGTAAAGTAGCTAGGCTCTCTATAAAAGTAAGATTTCTATAGCAAACTCATATAATTGTATTTTTTCAAAAGAAAAGTTTGCTGTTAGGCTAAATAGAAGATCCAACATTCGCAGGATTTTCCCCGCATTGGGGTTTCCTGGGTATATTTGTGTTATTGTCTTTTTTTGTATTGGTTTATTGTTATTTTTGCTTCCGCTGTTATTAACTGTTAATTAACCCAGTTGTATTAATCGTTATAAATTAGATTTATGTCTATGAATTTATTGTGGAATTAATCTATTGCTGGGTTATAAAAATTAACAAACTGCAACCAAGACCCTGGGCGAACTCTGAAAACTGAGGATACCTGTTAGAGAAGGGAGAGGAGCTTGCAGCGCATCCACGTCCATCCAGTCAAAGGTACTACCACCCGATGTAGGGGATTGAAGAAAGCCTAGTAAATTTTCCACAAAAACCAGTATCGTGCACAACTTCTCCTCGATCTCCTGGAATACTAAGATGGGGACTACCTCAAAGTTTTCAAAACCAGAGAGGGTAGTGATGTCGAGCTGCTAGTCAGAAAGTTGTCAGTGGCCTCATTCCGCCCAATTCTATATCCTGGCTTTATCATATGTTTCACAATCTGCTTAACCAAATCATTGTCTTCCCACGCCAAGAGACAGTTTCTAATGAACAGTGAGGCGAGATCAGAGTTTACCTTGACTTGGTATGGGATCTCCATGAACACCAATCCAATGATATCCTTGACTGCATCCATTATGAGCCTCGACTGGATGACAAAAACTTTTCTTTATCTTAGATTCGCTAACACAATCATGAGTATATTATTATTATATTTAATAAGAAGATTTTTCTCATTTATATATGTATTATGTCTTTCAAATTATAGTTTAAAAATTAAAAATTATTAGTTTTATTATTTATCTAACCTAATTTTTCTTCAAATATAATTAAATAAGAAAAATATTCTTCACAAAAATATTTCATATTAAAATGTCTCTTTCTTTGTTATTTACAAAATATTTATACTTCAATTTTATAACTTTAAATTTTAATAATAAAACACCATCAAAAATCATGATTAATATAATATCGTAATTACGTCATGAAATGTAACCAACAATAATAATCATGGACTGTAATGACGTGACTTGTTTACTTTTATTTCTATGAGCTAATAAATTAATAAAAACAAAAAATTAACCAACACAAAAAATTAAATATAGAAACTCACACATGGTTTATATATATATAAAAGAAAAGATTCAACAGAAATATATAACAAAATAAAAGAAAAAAAACTGCGATCAGTGTCTAAATCCTAAACCATAAATATTCTCTAATATAAATATATATATTGAAGAGTTTTCCCTCTGCTCAAACCATTATTTCTTCCCCCAATCATCCACTTGTAAGTTGTTCTTGCTGCCGCTGCTGCAGCTATTTCTTTCAGCTCCCTCCACCGTTATTCCTTTCAACGCAGGTATGAAAAAATGGTTTATTGATTTTTTGTTCACTGCATTTGAATATCATGGTTTTAGTATCATCAATATGTCTTTCTATAAATTATAGATTTATAACATGCCGATGAGTAATTATGTACATACAATTTTTATATAAAATATATACCATGATTAATAATATAATAAGATATTTAAAATATGACATAATTATAAGATAGTTATATATATAATTAAGTAACTATAAGATAAATTAAATGTATATATTATAGGCTATAAGATAATAGATTGACTATAGTATGTTAATGGTATAGGTTTGTGAAAGTATCATTGTTTTAGAAACTACGTATATTAATTCTTATGATATCCACTTAAAGGGAGGGGGGATAAATGTCTATAGTGTAAATGTATGTGGTTTTATGGTTTAGGTTAGTTTATTTATTTTTTTAATTGTGTGATTTTTAAATAAAATATAAATAATAGAATATGAAAAATATATTTATAAATTTGTTATAAAATCATTTTTTTATGTATTCATTTTATAAAAATAAAATTTAATAAATTTTATTTAAATATTTTTTTAAGATGGTAAAATTTTATTTAAATTTTAAAAATTAAAATAGAATTATATATGTATGATATAATTATTAATATTTGATTTTAAAAAAAATATATGGATAAATTATTTTCATTTTTTACTAATTAATTAAGTCTATTGTATTTTAAAATTATTAGATAAAAGTTTGAATGTTTTATTTCTATTTTTTTTTAGGTATGGCACATCCATGAATGAATTTTGAAATTAAAGAGAAGTAAAGAAAATATCAAAGAGAATATGCTGGAAAATATTGAAGACAATAATGTGCACAAATGATAGATGAACAAAAATAATAGAATGAGAATGAAAGAGAAAGACGTACAAAATGTAGGGCTGAAATCTCAGTTGAAGAGTTAGGCAGAAATGAGACAACATGCCTAAGAAATGATAGCATACCGTGAATGAACATCACAAGATGATCAACAAAGATTAAGAATAAGAATTAAAAGAGAACTACATTTGAATCAATTTATAATGGAATAAAGAAACCAACTATAAGAACGTAATCATGAATAAGTTCAAAGTCATCATCCAATGGTTATTAATACCAATACTAATTTTGAAGAAGTGAATTCCATGACATATAGAACATGTGTTAGACACGCTAGGTAATAGAGAAAAAATTCCATGGATAACAATGCTAAAAATAATATACAAAATACACATTATAACAGTGGAAATGTTGAGGTATGTTTAAAGACATTATAGATCGTATTTCATTATCCTTTAGAAAAAATAGATTCACCAAGTATGTGTTATATTTTTCAAGAAAGTTACCTTGACATAAATATATCTCGAGCACCTAAAAGTCCAATTTTCCATAGATATTAACAAGAGAACAATAATCATCGATTTTCAACATCAAACATTATGGATCCTAATTCACAACCACTAGAACTTACATGCTTAACCCAATTATAAGAGATGTTGATTGCATGAGTCAATCCAATCCTTCAAGTGACACATGCAATTGGAGGTCAATATAAATATAAAGGATATCCAATTAGTTTTCTACAAGAAAAGAAAGAAATTGCTAAGGTTTTACCACATCAAATAAAAGATTTTTCGATCATTATTGTTCGAAGAAGAGATCAACACACAATGAATTATAGTTTTATAGTAGAGAGAGAGAGAGAGAGAGAGAGAGAGAGAGAGAGAGAGAGAGAGAGAGAGAGAGAGAGAGAGAGAGAGAGAGAGAGAGAGAGGGTACTAAAATATAAAATGAAAATTTGTGTAGAGATGTTCAGATTGATGAAAATTCACTTATTGAACTTCCACCAAGTTCTGAGAAAAATATATTTGACAAATTGAACTCTATACATATGGAGTTTGATTCAGATGTGAATGAGTATGTATTTATGGATCTGATGATGGAAATGGATGAAGTAAATATCATCAATCACATGAATTCAAAGTCCTCTAAACCCCCAAATGCCAGAAGAGAGATGGAATTGATCCATACATAGCTGAATATTCCTATTGTAGAACTTAAAGATCTAATGGATTGGATAGGAATTGGTACATCCCCTATAAATGAGTATGTCACAGAAGGGTTAATTGATATGGCCTTCCCCACATTATTTTCAAATGGAAGATGTGACTAGTTGGAACCAAGAATGAAATAAGTATATCTATGTGAATTTTTTAAACATTTGATTCAATATAGGGATTCCTATTTTGGGTGACACCCAAGATTCGGATATTACATCATGAATATAATTATGAAACATCATTTACAAAATTCATATGTAGTGTTTGTGAAAATTAATCTACAAGATATGCCAATCACCATCAATGAATTATGTGAGCATATGGACAATGTGTTGCACTCTCATCTAGGTGATCATTTGATGCATTTTGGTACCACATTGAGTGGTACAAGGTCTTATTGGGTAAAGATACATGCAGAATAAAGTGGCATGTTGCATCAAATTATAACACTAATAATTTTCTTCATGTTGAGTACAACTGATATGTATTAGCAAGATATGCATGTGCTAATGCTAGGAACACCACCAATCAATCCCCAAGAATCACAATAAGGGCATTGAAAATATATTATTTATTATCCTCATATTGTGGCATATTACATGCACTTGTGACATATAATTTTTCAAAATAAGATTCTACGAAAAGGAATGAAAGTGAAAGATCAGTGGTCTAGATATGAATGGCAACATAGAGGCTCACCACATGTACATGGGTTCATATGGTTAGAGGGAGAAACAAACATGGATAACCTTGATTGGAAAAATAATCATGATCTTCAAAATGCTCAAAAATACTTTGATTCTATTTTCCATGCCTGGAATCCATGTGGAGGTCCACATCAATGAAACATCCAGGTATACTATTAATATTTTTCATATATAATTTTTATATAATAATTAAGTTGTCTCATAATATTAGATAAAATTTTATATATGATGCAATATAGCTATTACAATATTTTACACAACATCCATGTCTTCAAAATACATATCAATTGGCACAAGTGGATCTTGACCATGACTATGAAGAGTTACTTAATTATGTAGAGCATCATAGAATGTGTAGAGAGGGTGAATGCCTATATAAGAAAAGAATAAAAATGGTTTGTAGGTAATATTTTTAAATGTTCATTATCTATATAGTATTGATATTGATTTCATTTTTTCTATATATAAACATAGCATAATGTGCTTACAGAAACTATTTTTTTATAAGTACAATGCATCATGACCGTTGAACATGAATGGATCAAAATTATTTCAAGACCAAAAAATATGAGATAAAATATATGAGCCTTCAAGAAATGATGATCATGTAAATACACATAATCAAAAAATACTACAATTATGGAGAGTAAATGTAGATTGAGAACGTATGCTTTTAAAACATGTAGTAATCAATTACATTGTCAAATATGCAACAAAAGCTGATAAGAGTTTTGAAACTTATCATCAAATGTTAATGTGACCTGCAAACATTAAAAACCTTGATAAATTAGTAGTTAGAGTATATAAAAGTCTCTGAATTGAAACCCTTGTCAAAAGAGAGATTGGGGCATAGGAGACATGTCATATGTTGTTAGGGCTTCCATTGGTAGAGATTCGTAGAGTGTTTATCACTTTAAATGTTTCACATGATGCATTCAAACTGATAACATAGACTATGAAATCATAAAATTATAAACCCTTAAAATATTTCATTGATGGATGCATGAATAGACCTTATGAAATGAAATTTTTTTCACTTATAGAGATAGCTAGATCATGGTCATATAATCCCAAGTGAAGGTGAGATAATAAATAAGAGGCCAGGAGTGCGGAAATTATTGTGAGAGTATTCCCAAGGTTTACTATAGTACCAATGCAAGAATAAAAACATGGGTTGATTTCTATTGGTCATATTTTTTACTTTACAAGCCATTTAATAATATAGCAAGAGATATTAGACTTGATGATGATATAATAGTATCAAATTAGGAGTCATTTAATTACAATCCTTAGCATGTGGAGTAGAGAGTTATGCCAAATGACCATGAAAATCACAGTGATGAAGAATTTGATGACATTCAAGTCATTCATCAAAATACAATGGAACATGAGTGGGAAATCATATCAATGTTATATCATGGGTAAATTATGGAAGTATCAAAATTAGATATGTTGGGCAGAAGAGATATTGATAGTCAAGCACCATAGAATCATGAATACAAAGGAGAAGAATACACAATTTTAGCTATAAAATTCATAATCACAATGAAAGACAATAAGTTACTCATACCAAATGATATAACAAATAATATTTCATATGGAATCTTAAGTGCCAAATAGAAAAAGGCACTTGATATAATCATGAGACATTTTATTTAGACTCATAATGTCGCACCACTATGCATGATAATTCAAGGAATAACAAGAATAGGAAAACCACATCTAATTGGTGTTGTTTGTGAAGCTTTTCAAAATGAATCATCAACTATAAAACATTTTCCACCTTTATTACTTACACCAACTGGAGTTGCAACATTTGATATTACTGCTTCGATAATCTACTCAACACTATGAATCCCAATTTAAGACTTTTTTGAATTAGAAGGAAAAAGACTCACAAGTTTTCAAGAAGAAATATGGCATATAAAATACATATTTATTGATGAAATGAGTTTCATTGGGGAAAAATGTTGTAGAATATAGATGCATGACTTCATCAAGCATTTCAAAAAAATGCAAACATCAGTTTTGGAGGTAGATCAATCATTTTTGCAAGAGATTTGGGCCATCTACCACTTATGAGTGATAAAGCACTATACAATAGTAATAGACATGGAAAAATATTATGGAAAGAATTCAAAATAGTTGTTACTTTAGATAAGGTATTTAGGCAAGAAGGAGAAAGTGATGACTAGAAAAGGTTTTGATAGCTGCTCACAAATCTTAGAGATGCACATCCGACTATTGATGATTAGAAACTATTGATTTCAAGGACAAATATTGTATTATACCCAAGCAATAAGGAAGAGTTTGATAATGTTATTCATTTATTTGCAGCAAATGATAATGTGAAAAACCATAATAAAATAAAATTAAAATCATTAAAAGGACTGATTACACGAAGCATCACAACTAAAATAGGTAGTACCAATCCATCAGGATGTCAGAACGATGATTTGGATGTGGTGTTATTAGTAGCTAAGGATGCAAGGGTGATGTTATCCTCCAATCTATGGATAGAAGTAGGAATTATAAATGGATCTCTAGGATATATTTGAAGTATAGTATACAAACTTGGAAGTTCCTCACTAGAGTTACCTACATTTGTTATAATGGAATTTGACAGTTACTCTAGAATGCCATTTGTAGACGCAACTCAACATACAATCCAATTACAGCAATATAAAGGGGGCAAACATGAGAAATACCTTTAAGAATAGCTTGGGGACTATCCATACATAAATCACAAGGATTGACTCTTTCTCAAGCAAAAATTGATATAGGGCATACAAAAATACTAGGGTTAACATTTGTGGCCTTTTGCATGTGAAAATATCAAGAAGGACGTAGAATTTGGTCTCCATTTTCATATTATAGATATGAGAAGCTGAAAATAGGAAAACAATTTTTCAAATGGGAATCTGAGGAAGAGAGACTCAAGTCTTTAGAACTACAATGATGTTACATATTTACTATCACATATATTATACTTATTTTCACATTTTGATGTATATGATATTATTTTCTTTAATTATCATTGAATGTGATATATATTTCTTTTTTGGATCAATATGAAATAATGCATTAATTAGTATTTATTGTTAAATGTACATGCCACACTTGCGGGTGCTACTAACATAGATATTTTAAATATATTTATCTAAAATATGTCGAGAGATATCAATCTCGAGGCACCTATGTAACCTACATCAAAATATAAGTGCCTCGAGATTGATATCTCTCGACATATTTTAGATAAATGTATTTAAGAAATCTATGCTAGTTAAATTATATTCAATATGTAAACCTCTTACATTTTATTTCTTATTGAACATCATAAGGCATTATTGTTAAAAAACTAATGTTCAATATAATTGTAATAAAATTATCAATATTAAATTCTTAGTAAACGAATTTTTTTTAAATAAAATTTTTATTTAATAAAAATTTTAAATTTCAACTGACTCTATTATATTATAAAAGTGAAATATATAGTTTAATTTAACTCTTTTTAATATTAAATTATAATCATAAAAAATATATTCACTTATAATCATAAAAATTAGAAAAATAAATTAATCTTAATTTAAAAAATATTAACATTAATAAAATTTATTTTTGACATTAAAAAAACTTTTATGAAATATATATAATACCTTATGATTTATTAATGAAAATAATAAAAATTTCAAAAAAATTATGTCAGAGTAATATATAATAAAGAATTTAAAACATAAACCTTTTATTAAAAACCACTATTATCACTTAACAAACTTCTATTTAAAATTATTTATTCCATTTAATAAAAATACCGAAAATAAAAATATTAAAAATTTATTTTAATACGAAAATAAAAAAACAAAATTATAAATATTAACCTTTTATTACAAACTAACAAACTCTCTGGAGCTGATCGTTTAAGCTTGCTTCGCATTTGAAGAGTGGGGAAGAATACGTGTAAAATATCAGATCACAAGCCGCGACCGTTTTGAACATATTTGAAATTATTAAAATGCTACAGTTCTCATTGTTTATGAATGCTGATTCAAGGAGATGAATTAAAAAAAAAAAAAAAAAAAAAGGTGCTCCACCTCAATTTTGTTTCAATTAACACGTTGAATTGACTTGTATATTATGTATTGTCAGACACGGAATTTTAATTTCCTTTACACGCAGTCTAATATTTCTATTGCTATGGTTCACGTCTTATAGATTGGAGATCAATATACGCAATCGAAAGTGGTTGATCAATTCAAACTAAATTTAGAAATAAAGAAAAGCAATGGCTAATCAGCAGTTTTTTCAAAAATTATTGCTATCCTACATCCACTTCAATTTTTAGTCATCCGAAAGGGAAATGCATTGAATTTCTCTAAACTGCTTACGCTTCTAAATTTAGTCTATTTACGTGATATTCAATCCTCACCACGTAAATTCTCAAATATTACGTGGATGCGTATAAACCACTTAAAACAAACTACCTTCAACATAAAAAGTGGTTTTTGACAATTGTATTTATCGAATTGTAGATTCTTGTAAAATGTCAACATGAAAAGCTTTCGCGTTTATTTATTTTTTTATGAAATAAATCTAGATATTAACAAAATATACGATATAAAAATAATTTACAAAAAAAAATTAGGTGGTATGGAAACATGCTTCAAAGTCAAACTAGGTCAAGTTTAGGAATAGGAAACAACAAAAACAAAAAATAACACCACACCTAGAGACAAGGCATCATAACATCATAAAACAGAATATTTAAGCTGCCAGAGCAAGACCGAAATGTACAGGGTGCATATCATTTCGACCCCAACCCCAACCTGAGCCAAGTAAGTGATGCCATCTGGAATTAGCTTCGAACCAGAAGAATGCGCAATGTCTTGGTCATTTCTTGTGGTCAAGTAGGAGAAATGACCAGCGAGAGTTTAGATAACTTGTTCATCATGTTAGTCTGACCTCCAGGTGGTGCCCCTCAAGAATCCGAACATAGAGGAGAAGGAGGAACACTCCAACAACCCTGCCTAATAGGGAAAGGAAGCAAAGGTTGGTACCATCGCTGCTATCCAAGAGGTGGCATGTGCTGATATGGATTACCACTATGATAGTGACATCGCGACTAGTTGTGTTGGTGGCCACCTCGAGGTGGACTAGCAATTCCTACATCAATTCTATTATCCATGGGCAGAGAAGGACGAATTTGTATCATAGCACAAGGAGCATCTCCTTAATGAATGAGAACATCTTGAAGATGGCCAAGCTCTATAAGAACTTTATTTGCCTACACTTGAATCTGCAAAAGAACATTGGAAATAATAGAAGATTTGCTGAGAGTAGAAAAACTACAATATGAAGAAACACTACTAAACACTTCATTATTTTTTTTTCCATAACCAAAATCAAATCTCCACTCTAAAAGTATGCAATACTTGGGTGTACTTAAAAGGCAAGGAGAGTACCTCTAAGAAGGTTAATGCTACCATCAAAAACACTCACACTAGAATGGCTTGAAAAGGTCATGAATCTATGTCTAGACCCTTTGAGCTTTAGAGTAATGCTAGAAAAGATGAGGGAGTGTTTCCAGATGGCCAAAAAAATGGCATTTGGGAAGGTAAATTCTTAAATGCACAAGTCTTCTACCTATAGGTATGCCATGATACAGAATACACTAAGAAAAATGATCTAACTTAGGCTCCAAACAAGCCTCCCAGGTGGTATGAAAATAGAGGCACCAGGTACAAAATGAAGAATGAAGACCCCAATGAGAGTTAAGTTTGTCCACCATAGGCATATGGGGAGTAAGCCAACCATAGCCAAGCCAGGGGGTGTAATGATATAATAGATGTTAAACATACGACTCCCATTCCTTCCACCAATGACGAGTGGAATTAATTTAGATTTTGTGAATCATTAAAGGTGGAAAAACATTCAGGATTTCTTCTTAAGATTCTTCATCGGTATTAGCTAACTGGAATTTGGTTTTCACCTCCTCCCAAGATAGCCAAGATTGACACTACTTACAAAATATGTCTTGGATAGTATGAATACCTCTACGAAAGAACTTAAGAGCATTGATACAAGGAACCTCGACCAGAGGGATTTCATTGAAATTGATAACAAGTGACCACCATAGCGAGTGTGAGTTAATAGACAACCAATCTCAGAACCTTGAGTCATTCCATAAAATCCATGGTTTGATCTTTTCCCATGCTTTCTAGATACTTTTAGCCACAAAGGACTATGTATTTTGAATAGGGGTTTTAATGATGAGTAGATTGGAGAAGCCAAGCCCTTTCCAGGCTTTTTTGCCTTTGAGAAGGCCTGAAGATATGTAGTGTCAAAACAATACCTTTCAAGTTTCCTTGTCATCAATGGCTTACAAAATTCATTTATCATTTAAGTCAAATCCTTGATGAGCCATGCCCATTTGCCCCATACCTCTCACATCCCACGTGAGGTAATAGTATTCCAATGCAATCCTATAGAAGCCACGGCCATGTGAAGAATTGGCCCAAAGAAAGTCCTTTACAATTTTTTCAATTTTTGATAAGAATTCTTTGAAGGCACCCAACATGAAGAGTAGTAAAGATGGATGGTCGCAATTACTTTCATGAAGATTTGAAATTTTTTGGCGAACAATAAGGGCTTAGTCACCAGATATTCTATTTTTTTTACTACTTTGTCAGTAACATATTGCCACAACATGGGTAGAGAGGCATTAAAAGTTAAAGAGATGCCAAGAAACTTGAATATTTCATCATGTTGGATCCAATCCCACCCATAATTGGTAGCCCATGTCAGTAGGAGGAGGTATGACTGCCTGTAGTAATGAGTTTTTGGCCATTGGATGCTTAAGCCAGAAGCAAGGCAGTAGGTGTTGAGACACTACAAGGTATTGCCCGCATTGTCCTCTTATTCAATAATAGTAAGGAAAGAATCATCAACAAAGTGACCACTCAGTTTGCATATCTTCCTGAGAGTTTTGTTTAATCGAGAGGGAGATAGATTCCTTTAACAAGGCCTCTAGCTTGGGCATTGCTAAGAAGATATAAAAAACCCTTAGTTGTAAGCATATACAAGGTAGATTCAAATGGGTATCCTTATCGAATAGATCGAAACAAACCAAATTATTCAAAGGTGACTCCATTAATAGAGAAGATGACTGAGGCATCTGAAAAAGTATATGAATGGTTTGAATGAAATTTGGCCTAAAGCCTAAGGTTTTAAGCATGTCAAACATGAAAAGCCACTCAATACGATCATAATATTTTTTAAAGTCAATTTTTATGAACATAGATTTTTGTCTAGATCTCATAGCCCAATAGATTCCTTTCCAAACCACAATTATGTTGTCTAATATATACCTACTTTTGATGAGTCCTATTTTCTTAGGGTGAATAATGTGGGCAATAAATTATGCAACTAGAGTGCAAGAGATTTAGTAATGATTTTGTAGGAAACATTCAAGAGGGTGATTGACTACCAATTACAAATCAAATCAAGATCCCCTTGTTTAGGTATGAAATTTAATGTTTCATTTATTTATATTTTTTGCTAGAGAATGTGTGCAAAAGGCCTCTTGATAAGCATGGTATAAGTCAACACCCAAAAGATCATAAAGGGTTTTATATAACGTATAGGGGAAACCATCAATGCATAGAGATTTTTCATTTGCCCTATGAGCTACTACCTTACATAGATCATCCATAGTAAGGATCCTATCTCAAGCCACCTACTGAGCTGGAGTGAGTTTGCAAGGCACTATTACAAGACACTACTATAGGGCTATGTCATGCTCTATGGAGGATGTTCGAGATCTAAACAGATATTTATAATGGTGGACAAAGACTTAAATAATATATGAAATCTTTGATAGTATCCTGCCATAATCAGAGATAGCCTAAATTTGTTGTTTTGAGTTTTTAGCTCGAAGCATTTGAAATAATTCTTTGGAAAATTTGTCCCCTATCTTGAGCCAATGGAGTCTGAATTTGATTTTAAATCCCCTGACATTGTAATTATCTACAATATGGATGTGATGCCACAAAGAAGAGACTTTGACGTACAAGATCTCATTTAAGGGATCTTTTTCCAAGGCTAAAGCCGCATGACTAAACTCTAAGGGAGTAATAGAGTAAGATTGTCATTGAATTTCAGAAGGTTGGCAACCATAGATTTTTAGAAAGTGAGAAGTCATTATGATGGCATCATTACACCAAATAATCTAACCAAAAACTTGGGATGAAGAGGGATCTAGATTCCAAGCTCTACGAAGGTGCCCTATAGTGGGCCTATACTTGAGAAAGGAGTTATTAAGACATAACTAGGTTTTATGAACCTTGGGATTCATGAACTACCATATCACTCAAAACTGAATGGTGGAGTGTTTAGAAAGTCTAAAATCTAGTAGTGCTTGTATTAGAAGAGAAAAACAATTATCAAAGGAAAAATATAGTTGGGTAGACATCATTATTCTATCTAAGTGCTTTAGTATCTAAAAGGGGCCATCATTGAGATTGCTCTAGGTGTACCACACTCTGTCTGGGCTAAAAACTTAAATTTGGGTCATCAATCTCCATTTAGTGCACATAAAATATAGTGCTTCCACTAACTGCCCAAGGCATTGGTAAGTGTCCCACTTTATCTTCGAAAGATGCCACCATATTAAAATCACCATATATGACCCAATGAGCATCGAGGAGATCATCCACAATCCATCACCATAAATGAGTACACTCAATGGCATCATTTGAGGTGTAAATATTAATAAATTGAAAGGAATGGATTTCAATGCTAAAAAGGGCCCAAACTAAATGGTTGGTGGGGTCTATACCATATTTTAATAAGTATGGACACCACCTTGGAGAAATAAACATGATCACCCTGCCACGTCCTACCTCATGATTACAATGCATAATAATACTATCATGCCATATAGATTTACTGACTGTTGTCAATAAAAAATCTACCACCTTCACTTCTTATAGATAAAGAATGTCCATCTCAGAAAACTTCCATCTGAAATAATGCATAATAAACTTGAATTTTGCGTCTATAAGACCCTAAAGATTCCATAAAAATAATTCATATATGATGGGTGTTGAGAGACATATCCTTGGATTCTAGGCCTTATAAGGCATCATAACGATTCTACAAAATATTCCCACTATTGGCACTTAAAAAATATCTAATTTTGCTTGTTTTTTCATAGTATATTCAACCTAATAATCTCCTTCCTCTGACTCTTTTCACCTCCTAAGAGGGGTATGAGAGTATTTTGGTGCATCCCACCAAGTAGGAAGTGGTAGAGAGATTGGTTGTGAGTTTGAAAAACTAAAAGAACTGGGAAGTGGAGTCTCGGGACCCTGAAATAGAACATTGGTTATAAGAGGGGTGTTGTAAACCCTAGGTTTTTCTATCACTTTCAAAGATAAAGTTTGAGAAGTTTCTTTCTCAATAGGATCTTGGTCCTATAGGCCATTAACTGTTAATGACTAGCCTCCTTTAGGATTTCCTACATTTGAGCTTGTTGTTTTAGTGCAATTGTTCTTCTTTCATACTTTAGTCAAACCATCCTCTGTTGGTCTTTTTCCATCTTCTAAAGAAGGATTAGGAGGAGAGGATGAGATATTGGGTGTATTGTTACAATTTAACTGAAGGGGATAGTCTCAAATTTTATTGTTAGTGGCTTGGAAGTGAAAATAGGTTTTGGAAAAGTTGATATACAATGAGAGTGTCTCATATCCTCCACTTAAATTTTCACAAACTCTTTAAGGTATTGAGATAGGTCTACTTCAACACAAACCCACTTCTACAGTCTAGTATAGTAGAACCTACTTTGCTCATGGCAAATAACCTGACCTATGAAGGAAGTGATCTGGTGAATAAAATTCCAACAAGGAATTGGGAGACCTTGAAATTCTAACCAAATCAAGAACTTGAGAGTAGTGTACTCGGAGACTAAAAAGTCTTATGTCTAGGGGGAGAGAACCATGAGTGATTTCATAGCATAACATGTGGCTAAATTATGGATGATACCTCTTTCATGGGAAGGGTTTAAAAAATAAAACATAGAAAATCCCTTGGTTATATTCTAGATGATATCAAGCTTTATGCCATGAGTTTCCTAGTGGGCTTGAACTCAGGGTCTAAGCATACTTTCAGAGGGAATTCAACCCATAAAATATCCTATCAAATATAACTATTCTAGCCATTGATAAGTAGACTTAAATTCTAGAATAGGTAAAATAACATCAAGTTCTAAAGATTCACTTCGTGGTAGACCTTCGATACAAATTTATTCAGGTGCTTGCAGGGGCCATTGCTAGACACTCTACCATTATTCTATGTAAATGAATCAACCAATAGAGAATTAGGATAAATCATTAAATATGTTGGCCTCTTCCAAAGGAAAGAAAACCTAAAAATCAATAAATGCTAGTCCCATAGGCAACCGAAAAAAGATTTCGATATGCAAACAAGCTAGAAAGTTAGAAATCAAGAACCAAATTTATGATGGACATGAAAGAAACCTTAGCAAATATTTTTTATTATCTTATCTCATCCAATTTTTAATTTCCATTCTTTCACCTTTATTTGATTTTTCCTACCGGAAATATTTTGATCGAAGTGAGTTCCCTGTTCATAATTAAAAGAAAGAAAATTATGGCCTTGCTCTGATGAAAAGTATGTCTTTATTATGATTAATGTAGTAAGTATTGGTGATGAATGAAATAATTTTCATTAGTCATTTGTCCTATAATATTCTAGGGAAGAAGTGTAGCAAATTACACCCTACACATGTGAACATAAATTTAGAGATCAGTAAATAAAAAGAAGTCAAGTTTAATTTAAATATACAAATTTAATTGAACATTTTTCTTAATATAAAATAATACTTTATAAAAATACTATACCATTTTTTTAATATATACCCAAAAGAAAATTTGAACATTATTAGTTTTTGACATTGAATGATAAAATCATTGATTATATACACATAGAACATTACACTCTTAGGTAATTGAAATGTTTTTAATGGCCATAGGATGAAATTATACCCTCATGTTCAATAGTCGTGCACATATTTTTCATATATATTTAGTTATGCACAATACATAATTCAATAAAGACTTTAACATAAAGTTTTGAAAATAAATATTTAAAGTTATTAAATAAAGTTATCAAGACACACAACCGAATAAGAACTATTAATTATTGCAAGTTATGATGTATTTGAAGATAATATTTGAAACAAATGGGATATGAGCAATCAATGAAGTTTTTATCATTTGAATCAAATTACTCATTATGGAAAAATGGGGGGTAAGGGAAATCAGGTTTAATGTTCAATTGTCCTAATAATACTGGTTTTTAATAGTATAATTTATAAAATTAATTCAAGTATTTAAATATTTTTGATATTTTTTAATTTAAATTTAGAATAAAAAGCATCATATTCTATTTGAATTTGCTATTTTTTATTTTATAAAAATATGACTTCAACTTCCTTATAAGATTTATCTTGTACAAGAGCATATTTATATGAAGAGGTGCTCTTTACTTGTAGTTTATCTCTTTTATGAGAACATGTAATTTATATTAAAAAATGATCCAATATGCATATCATATGAAAATAAAGTCTACTTTCATTTACATAATTTTTATTGAATTATTACATAAACTAAAAATAAATAAATATAAAAATTTGAGAACAATAAGAAATTGGCATAATGACTTCCATCATCTGTACTTACGGACATATGAATTTAATACTATTACTTTATTTTCATTCAATAAAATCCTTATTTAGGTCATATCTCTAGTTTTAAGGTGCCTTAAAAATCCAAGGACCTTCGATACAACATATATACATTAATTTGTTTTGTATTCATAATCATTTTGTAGATTTAATTGATCATATTTATACAATTCATCTAAAACATCCTTTTTAATTTGGTATTTAAGATGGATGAAGTTTTAAACTATAATGTGATTTTTAAAATATTTAAATCCTTATAATTTTCTTTATTTTATATTTTGCATTTTAGAAGGTATCGTTTTTAGGGAGAATGTTTTGTTGATAAATGTAGTTAAATATTTAATGTCTGTGTGTTTCAGAGTTTCTTCAAATATTTAATGTTGTTGTGTTTCAAATCTAGTTTAATAAACAAAATAAATATAATTTGATTAAATTATGTGTTTGAGAGTTTTATAAGGTAAATTATTGATTTTTTTTTTTCATGTAAATGTGCTTGACAATTTTAGAAATGAGAAATTAAGATTTTACTTTGAATTTAATTATTTAAAACTTTTAAAGCTTTAGAAACTATAAATAATGATTTCTTCACATTTGTATGTTTACAAGATTTACTAATATAAAAGATCAGTTTATTTTCTTTAAATATATATGCCTTCTAAGAAACGGTTTGGTTTTGATACAGAATTATATTTCTGAGAGCTTTAGAGATGAAAATAATAGGTTCTAATAAAAGTGTACTCTTTTTATGGATTTGAAGTTAAAATATATTAGGTTTTGTTTTTTCCTTCAAATTAATGTCTTTAATAATTTTAAAAACAAAATAGATTAAGTTTTCCCTTAAATATATGTGTTTGAAAATCCTAAAAAATGAAACAAATGGTGTTTTGATTAACAAGTATGTGTTTTAAAGCCATTGAAAGATTCAAAAAATAAATAGAATATATTTTTGTATAAATGAATTAAATTAAAGATTCAAAACATAAATGAATTTAAAAAAAAACTAATCTAGTTCATTGAAATGATTTTATTGTATAATATTCTACATTAATTTTGATTAATATGTGAGATTAGTGTAATTAAAATATAAATTTGAAATGTAATTCAAGTTAATGGTTATGGAATTTAAGTGTACATCTAAATGTAAAATATTGAGATTGATTCTTATGATTTAACAAGGGCATATGTTAAATATATAAATTATTAAAGAGATAACGATATGTATTTTTTTCGATGACTATATAATTATGATTTTATTTGAGAAGTGGAAATAATGGATAAGCAGACCCATACATTATTTATATCTATAAATGATTTATTGTCTACGTTAATTTAGTTCCATAAGATTATATCAATATCACCAATTTATATTGACCTATTGGTGCATACTAACCCACATGAAAGTATGGCATAGTTATTAAACATTCATCTATGATTGTCTTTACTTGCTCTATGTTTGTGATTTTGGAAGTTGATGACACACATAGATCCATAAATCAACCTCATTTTCCTTGAAACTTTATTATGATTTTGAGGTTTAGAAACCTTTAAAGATGCGATACGTGTAATATTCTGAGCAAACCCTAATCACCTTTGTCTGATGATTGACCACTACTTAAGTATCTAATTCATCAGTAAGATAAATCAAGCCATAGACATTTCTCCCACCTAGTGTGATTATGTAGTTGTCCTCCACTATGCGTATGTAATTACTGATTGATATCTATAGTTGAAAATTCTTTTTTGACTTGATTTTTGAGTTCTTCAAACTTGGCTTGTAACTGATCCAAGTGATAGGTTTTCAAATTGGTAAGAATAGGAAATGTTTTCTCAGTGTAAAAAATTGTATAGATGTATATTAGATAAGTTTGAAGGCAATTTTGAATGATAATTTTAATTTTTTATATATGGATCCAATTGAATAATTACTTATGTTATTAACACATTAGGATGATGGGCCAAATTTAATTATGGGTTTAATTTTATAAAATAGTCATTTTTGGAAGTGTTTTAGTTTCGACTAAAGTAAGTCATTATCAACTTGTGATAATAACCTTAACTATTAGAACCAACCCTAATACAAGAGGACTATAATGAGAGTCTAAAGTAGTCTATGTAGGATATTTAGAAGGTTTGAATAAGACAGTGAGGTTATTATAGTTTTATAAAAAAAATAATTTATGGATTGACTCATAATATAGCATGCAAGTGTGAGAAGAAGTCAAATTAGGACCTTGTTTCTATTCTTAATTCATGTTAAATGTGTTTCAAGATTACCATTATCAAGTATCGTAAATAATATTTTATTACTTTTGAATGCCCCCATTTTATTCTTATAATGTAATATATAGATTAAAAGGAGTAAATTTACTTGAGCGTGTATATCACACTTTATATTTTAGGAGATTTCTCTAAATGTACAATTTTCCTCTATAAAAACTTGTAATGAAAATGAGTTACTTAATGTCCATATGTGAAATATGGAATTGAAAATCGATTGAGCAAGGGTTATAATAAACTTATATGTTGATGAAAACCATTTTTCTATATAACTTGTTGGATATGACACTGATATAGCTTGAAATATTTAATCATTTTCATGATTTATAAGGATTTTTCATTTCTCATCACTTCACCATTGCTCATACTCATTATTAAATCCATATATAGTTCATTACCATATGAAGGATCACAAAATCTCATTTTATATTATCACCTCTAATAGTGATATAAGACTATTATTGTTTGAAATTCTATTCAAAATAGATGATACAGAGCAAGCATGTTGTAATAAAGCTATGACTACCACTATACACTCTTTTACTTTATAAAACCCTACTTTACAAAAATTGAAAATTACATCATCCTTTACAATGTACCTTGGACCTTATATGCAACTACTAATCCTATCAATTATTCTAATTATAACTCATATAATATGACCTCAAAGGAAAAATAGAATATATTTTTCTAATATTTTTAAAACTCTCATCTTCAGATATTATATCTTTTTTGAAATTGAAATATTTCAATATAAGAGTACAATTAGTTGTAACATTAAAAATATTATAATAGGTAGACCACACATACAAAATCAACTAAAAAGAGAATAAATGAACATTAAAAAAATCACTTTTATTTCACTTAAAATTAGCTCCATATTACATTATATGTAGGCTAATACAAATAAATAATATAAAATTCATCATGTGTGTAGTACATTTTAACTTTTGTTTAACATATCCTGAAATGGGCATGGGGTAAAAATGAAAAATAAAAAATAAAAAATTAAGCATTTAAATAGTTGAGTGAATTAAATATTTTTGAAAAGTGATATTATGGTCATGTTGTCATTGAGTCTTGCACCCTATAAATGGTTGTTCAATCCTACTCTATATTGAGTGAACCATTGGATTACCTCTAGACCTGTGGGTTGCCTATAACAAAGGTAAACCACTAGGTTTAAGGGATAACTCCCTATATTTATCTTTGCTTGCTTATCACCTATACTAATTACATGTTTAAATGAAAATGGATAGAAATATCATAGAAATAAACTACTCTAATGAGGTGATACAAAAATATATATCCACTAGACTACCATACACTAGCACTAATAAACATGACTCACAACACTAGTCTAAACATCCTAGATTATTCTAACATAAGTATTTCAAACATGTAGGTGATATGAATTGAACTACCCAAGGTTAGTGAGGATGAGGTTAGATTTCTGACACTAATGCTACTCCAGACACTTGAAAATGGACAAATGCACTAGCTACACTGCTTGTGACCTATTAGAGGGAGAATTATTTACATCAAATATGGAAGAGTAGGCACAAGGCAAGGATAGATACTAATCACTAGATACTTCACTATGAACCACTTCACACACTTTGAAAAAATATCTTATGAAATCAAAATTATATTAAAAATATTTAATTCAAAGGGAAAATATAGTATCAAACCAATAGGGCTTTGTCATACCAGGTGATTTCCTTACAAAATCCAAAATGGCTTGCATTTACAAAACATGTGAGGAGAGAGAGAGATGAAAAGAAGTAGAAAGGTCACAAGAAAAAGTGTCAATATATGAGTAATTGTTATATTATAGGATTATGTAGAGGATAACATATCATGAAAGTATTATTGGACAAGTTTCCATCTAAAGCATGACAAGCTCTTCAAAACTAGTGTAGAGACCTTCAACTACTTTTAGAAGCATCTCTTGACCGAGTTAAACTAGAATAGGAATAAATGAAACATATTAACTATCTTAGGGAGGTTATAAATAATATATGACATTCATCAAATTCCTCATTAACTATTAGCCTTCCTCATGACACTTGTATTCACTACTTGCATTCATTGCTCACTAGTCTTGTATGTCTACCTTCACACTTGTCATCCAAGTGGATCTTATTTACATAAGGATATCCATGGAAGAGGTGTTAGGAAACCATTTAAATTTCCCTTTTCCTTATACTCCATGAGTTATACCTTAAAAATATCACAAATTGGCCTTCTCATATGCTCACTAGGTAGTCACTTCTCATCTTCACAATCTGTCCAAGACTACTTATAGTGAACTATGTAGTATAGCTACTCTTGAACTTAAATAAATTGAGAGGTGATCATAGGGAGTTATAATAGTTCCATATAGACCTCCTTTAATATTTTTCATCCATCAAATCTCCTTTGCACTTGCATAACTCCAAAAACATTTCAAAAAGCCAGGTGTTAGTCTTGTTCGTATAAGTGATAATATAGAAAAAATAGGTTTCATGGATCTTGAGAGAGTTTTAAGAAATCCCAAAACACTTTTAATTCCAAATTACACCCTCTAAATGTATATTCCTCCATATTTTCTCCATTGGGTCTTAAATAAGGGTTTGAGGGTTTTGAGCTATTTAACTAACCCTATCTCCTTGGGGCACCATGCAATTAATCCGTACAAATGTGAGCATTTGAAAATGGCCCATTGAGCTCTTTCTTGTATTTTGAGAAATGCTACCATAGAATTAGGTCAAAATGACCAAATTTTTGTAACTCCATATAAAAAAATGGATTAAATAATCCTTATACCTTCCCTTGAAGGATATAAACTAGTCTAAAATGGTCATATGGTCTTAGAAGTGAAGTTAGACCCTTGTAGGGCTTATGCCTAGTTCCAAGCCTAATAGGTTTGATTGTGCCTACCTTCCAATGACCACCTATAAGTGGTTTCTCAGGACTATAACTGAATATTTAAATATTTAAATGTCTAATTAAATTAATTACATCATACTACAGTGTTCCATGGCTCCTCATGTTCCTCTTCTAACATCCACACACTATACCTATAGTTTAGACTATCTAGGAGGGACCTCTATCTGAGATAAAATAGAGAGAATATCCCATATTTATAATACCAAATTGATGATATGTGAGGATATATTTTGTCATAAGTACCATATCCAAATAAATTTATGGGTGGATCACTTCTCTAGGCTCCTCAACTTCACAAACTTCAAGACAAACTTATGGCACTGTGAAGACTGTGTATAGAGTTTTGTTTGGGCCTGATAACCTTGAGATTTGACTATAGGTTAAGGTCATTTATTATTTAGGAGATTTTTTTAATATGTCATTATCACTATTATATTGGTTTTATTATGATCTATCTATCATATACCTATGTCAACTTTATAAACTACCTTTCTCTCTACTTGCCTAGGCTAGTCCATAAATTATGTTGATAGTAGACTGAGGTTTGAAACCCTCTTTGTTATATTCCTTTGGTATGAAAATAAAATGTATATTTGTTATCAACACTATGAGAGTGGTATCACTCTTATTCATCCATTTATATATCTTAGTCTATTAGCCAAGACTTTTTATTTACACAAGCTAACTTATTATTATGTTAGACTATAAGTGCCTTACTAAAGAAAACAGAGGATTCTTGTAGGTATTCCTTAGTACTTGAGTAATATGTTTATCTCTCCTTGTAACTATTATAAATTCATTATATTAATTTTCAACTTGGATGAATAACTAGACTTTCATACAATGATATTAAATTCTTGTCTCCAAT
>JARHVA010004071.1:517500-565000 GCA_037957365.1 Torreya grandis
TATATAAAATAAGTTACCAAAGAAAATTATTGTAATAAGGATTATTGGTACATTGACCTTATCAAATCTAATTTGGGATCATCTAAAGAATTTAGCAGATCCTAACCTTAGATGAGTAAGTGCTAGAATGCATAGGTCCCTTATTTTTGTCACTATTTAAGCTCTTCACTTTATCCAATCACTCATCTTCATCAACACGTTTTTATCTTTGTCATTATTTAGCTCCTTTACGTGCCAATGGGGCCATTTAAACCATTTTAAAAATAATAGTTTGTTATTTCCTCCATGATTAAATATTATGTGAGTTATTTTATTTTATTGTATGTCTAATTATGTACTACAATAATTAATGGATATATATAAAATTAATTTTTAGGTGTATTTTGGTATTGTTCTTAATGCTATAATTAATTATTTTTATAATTATTTTGATATTCAAAAAATTATGTATCTTTAACCCTTACTTTGATGTATGACCATTAATAGATCATTTGAGTTTTAAATCTTTTTAAATTTTTGATGTACTTTTTTTTTAGGTTGAAGATAGAGGATAATGAACCTAGTAGGCTAATCATTGACACTTTATATCACTATATAAGTGTTTAAAGGATTCACATGTGGGTTGAGGCTGTGAGGAAGGGTGAGGTAAGGAGGGGGGATAGGGTGCGAAGGTGTCACTTTGTATAAAATTTTGAAAACTTGTTCAACAACAATATTACTATTCACCCCCTTATTTTTAGAATTTATAACCACATCCTCTTATTCTAGTGACCGTATTTTTCAAGAGTAACGAGCTAACCAACACTAATTCAGTTAACGCAAGTTACTATGTAACTTCTACCTAAACTCCCATAGAAATTATTCATTCTGAATTAAACAAGCTACAAAAATAATGAACCAGAGTAAAGCATCCAAATATATATGTTTCCTTAAAGTTACAAGATATAATAAATATTAACTTATTTCACAATGTAATTCATATCTAATTTATTTCTTCTATTTAAAATAGGTTTCTATAATTAATCTAATGTGAAAACATCTAAGTAATCCCAAGTGAATATTTAATTGACATCAACATTTAAAATGGTAATGTATATTCTTAAATATGTACATATATATCAAATTAATCAACTAAGATGTAATTAGTCTTATAGGATAACATTAGATCAATGAAGGATAAATAAAATAATGAACAGGTATATAAGAATTGATTTTATTTACATAGCTACATCCCACATCCCACTTACAAATTATTAAATTAGTGTATTAGTATTATACATAAACCAGTGGTATGCCTAATCAACTCCATCATATTTATGATCATAAAAATAAATGATTAGATTAATAATTAAACAATACAAGGTACCTGTGTAATAGCTTCAACCAAGAATTAATTTATCTCTTCAATGTTCCATTTTTTAATCTAATCATAACATCCATTAACATCTAACAAGATCACTATAATTATCAAATTAAAAACTATAATCAATACTATCTATACATGTCAATAATTTAATCAAATTAATAAATACACTTATTACCATCTTCCATATGAAGTCATCGAGTCGTAGAGTCAAAGGTGATAAGAATGAACCCACCCAACTAGCCCTATGAGCCTAACCATCGGTGGCCCTCACCACCCCAACCATCAGTAGGATGGTGGTTATGGTAACTGAGAATATGAAATTAATTTTGAGCACATCTATCTCTGAACAAAAGACATATCAAACATAAAAACATACACAACACAATCAAATCATTCCAAGGTGAGATGATAATTATTTAATAGTCTAAGTAATATTAAGAGTGGGGATGGTTAACTTAGACCATAAAATGGTATAGAATAGATTAATCCTAATCTGTTATATATATTTAGAAATTATCCTACTTGGATTATGTTGATGAAAAAAATTGTCACATCAACAAATCAACCTTTTCACCTATCCTAAAGGTCAAATTGGAATCATACTAGCGTAATTATAGGGGTTCTAATGGATTATTTTGGATCCTAAATATCCAAAAGGGTTTTATAATAATCATGAAAAACTAATTAATAATTTATCAAAGTAACTTATTCCATTATCACAATTGAGAATCTATATTAATTAAGAATCAGTTGAAATAAGAATCTATAATCTATTCTATCCAATAGAGATAATCCATTAATTAGACTGACTCTTAAATAATATAAACTTGATTCTAAAATATGAGTATGAAAATACACTTAATTATGTTTTTCATGGTTCATTATCTAGTTACGGACTACATAACAGAAAAAGATAAGAAAGGTAAACATCAACTAATAAAGGGACAAGAAAGGGAAAACTAAACATAAAAGACTAATAAAAAACAAAAGAGAACAAGAGACAAAGTAAAACTACACTAAAACCTATAAACTAAGAAACATAATTCCATAGCAAAAAGTACAAAATCATATTTAGAATAAAAGATAATCTAAATTTTAGTAAACTAAAAAGCAAAAATTAAAAGAAGTAAAAGAACAAAACTAAAATTAAGCAACTACTAAGAAATACTTAAAGAAAATACACATAATAAAATATAAAAGATTTAAATTAAAACTAAACTAATAGATAATGCTAACTACTGTTAATAAACTAAAAAAAATTAAATTAAACCATAAAGATAATCATAACCAAAAGACATTGAAGAAAACATAAATTTTTCTTATTAAATTAAGTCAAATATTTATAAAAGAATTGAAAGTCTCAACATGAGAATCGTATTATCATATAATAGATCTGATATGAGAATTCCAACATTCCAAATACAAGACTTGAAAGGGACAACTCATCAATTTATTAGATGGGATTATCATTTTTAAGTTGAATACTTTGAATTCTGTACATAGGACTGTAAATAATAGTCATCAAAGAGATATTAGACTTAGCAAACTTTGGATAATCAGTAATATATGAAAAATATAATTGGATATACCTATGTTTCATAAGTTATTGCTCAACCATTAGATAAAGTACCATTAGGTCTGTCTACAAAAGTTGTACTATCTCATATAAATTACATACAAAGAAGAGATGAATGAATGACTTTAAAATAATACTTCAGTCCTCATTACTTGAACTTATATCTTCAAATTAAAGTTTGATCTCCTTTTATCCTTCAACTTTAGTTTTTAAATAAGTTATAAATGACTTTAGTTATTTATTAGTCAATGTTAACAAATTGACTTATAAAGTCAATTAGTTAATAAATAATATAAGGAGAGATTTATTAAAACTCTAAAGCCTTAATTAAATCAAACTATTAAAATGAAAGAACTCGATAACTAATCTTAACGGGTGGGGACCCATCTTATTAAAAATAGAGTAGGACACATAAATAATCATAAAAACAAATAATAAATTGATGAATCCTAATTTTGTTAAACTATAATGTAATTTATACTTTAAACTTAAGCATATATTAATTATATCCCAAAATAATTGTTTTATCCATACCTTATAAAAATAAATACCAAGATAAGTTTTAGAACTGTATCAAATTTTTAGAGTAAACAAAGTTATTCCCAATAATCATCCAAATATGATAAAACCTTTATAATAAATTTGTCTTGCTGATCAAGATAAACATTATATTCCATTTTTGATGAAGGAAAAGGTAGTAATCTAGTGTCTATCTTAGATGTATCATCATCAACCTCCAACTTCACCCTTTTAAGCCTCCTGAGCTCATTTGCTGCTTCAAATTTTGTCACTTTTCTAGTAGTGTTCTTCTCAGCAACATGATCAGAGATATTAGATTTCCTCTTACTACCAACTTCTTGACCCATCAAACTTAGCCTTGTAGAACTCAAGATTGGTTAACTATGACCTCCTGAAAGGTTCAATCTCTTACACTTCCTACCAAGTTTAGTATTTGATGGAGCATGGATATATAATAGAGTGGTAATGTTTCTAAGGTTCTTACCAGGAGCTTCTTCTCTCTTTAATTGGTTTTCTAGCTAACTATTAGGAAATTGATGAACAAGGAGTGGTTTGTCAACTTTTTATCCTCTAAAAATAGGTGATTATAACTATAGATAAGGATCATGTTCAAGAAAAAGTGAAGAAATAATTTGAGATTGAGCACGGGCTCTAATTCTTTGCTCGCAAAACCCCTATGACCTCTATGGTTTCTAAAACCACCATAACCTCTCTGATTTGGAAGGGAATTTATAACATTCTAGAAATAAGGATTAGCAACATCAAAATGAGTGGACATTCTTGTACCCTAAGGGAATCTAGGCCTAAAAATTCTTGCATAAAAACCAACACCACTAGAGTTTTGACTATGGTTTGACTGATTACCTCAGTTTAAATTTTGACCCCATCCTTCATCATTACTATTCTCTATTGGTTGTTCCCACCAAAACATTTTGAAATTAAAAAAAAAATCTAAAAAGGCACCAAATTAAAATTTTGAGCTTATGACCAAAATTATTCATGACCCAAAATATTACTCATCACTGTATTGTATCTAAAAACTCAAGCTAATTTCCATATTCAAAATAAATCAATTTCATTCTTAAATTGTTTCCACATTTTAAACTAAATTATTCTAAGAAACCATTCAAAAAAACTTATACAACTAAGGAAATAATTAATCACATCTAATTTACTACCATCTTTACAAACTCTATCATGACCAAAAATGATTGAGGAAAAATTTCTAACTCTGAACAGAAACCTAAACTATGATATAATCCAAAAACTTATGGTAGTTAAATATGAATTTTTCAATTTACATCAAATTATAACCTTTATCTGCAATAATTCTAAATTATTTTTTATTCAACATCTCAACACTAAAACCCAATAATCCTTGAGAATAAAACTAATATTGACATATCCAAGAGCTAAAAACCCTTGACAAATAATTGTTACATGCTAGTTATCCTTATCTTATTCGTTCATGTAACATATTCCACTATAGTTTTGAAATTAAAGATTGTAAATACAAAACATGCAAGAAATAGAAAATAAATCTTTATGTATACATTATCTATATCATCTAAAACTGAAAAGTGATAATAATGATAGGAGATGCAAATGATACCTTGTTTAAAATGTCAATAAATAATTCTGACCAGAATAGGTCTAAAACTATCACAAGAACCTCAATATTTCTAAGATATATTCAATACAAAACCAGGATACTTATTTCAAGCCTCAAATATTCAAATGTTGAAAAATCCATATCTAAATTATTGCATATATAATGTATCACCCAACTAAGAGAATGAACAGGCTTCAACAAAATTTCAACAAACAAAACAAAGAGTTCAAAACCAAAAAAAAAAAAAACCTTCCTACAATCTGTGACAAACATTAAATGTTTTGAATACCCTAGTTACTATTATATTTAAAAAAATAAAATATTAAATCTCTTAAACCATAAAATACATTTTAAAGAAATGTCAATTGCATGCATATATACCATATTTCCACTGAATATAGAAAACACTTCGAACGCAATAAATTTTCAAGCCTCTAAATGAAATGAAAACAAAACCACCATACCTATAATCAAATTTCAAACCCAACTTGAATCAATTTGTTTACCCTCCTTTCTACAATTTCCATCGATCCAAAATTTTTCTTCTGCCAAAGTTTTCCAAAATGACAACTGACTCAAGAGAATTTGATCTTATTTTAAACCTCACCTCATAACTGCTTTGGGATACGTACTCATTTCCCATTGGTTCTCACTAAATTCTACCCAAGTTAGTAGTTTGCTAAAACATTTTAACTAATTACTGAGATTAGCTTTCACTATTCTTTCCTACCAAATTCCATGCTAAATAACATGCTTTGAGGAGTTAAACTAGTCATTAATGCACCTTACCACCAATATTTCCTTGATCCAAAGCATCTAAAGATATTAAAAACAAATGATTCCACCTTACACAAGCCTTGATACCAATAATGAAAAGTCACCCTAATAAACTATCAATGTTATATGTTATTCCAAATATACATGTCAATTCAACTTGTGAGGACATGGTCAAGTGTGTAATTTGTTCATACTAATATTTTTTGTTGTAAAAACTAAACAATCAACCATGGTCCCATGTTCTTATTCATTCATAATTATAAACTTAGGACCTTAGAATTAATTAATCCCATATTTGTTTAAAACCAAATCATGACAAGGTCCATGTAATGTGAATAGAAGTCTAGGCTTAGTAAATTAAGATAAAAACTCATAATGAACTAGCATTTCTTTAAACAATTTATAATAATTAATGCATGTAAGGCTGAATACATTGTAATTCTTACAAAAATGGTAAATACCACTGATGAGAATATTATTCAAAGATTCTTTTTTTAAATGTCAAAGTTAATATCATGCATCTGATACTAAATGAGATAGAATCATTTGATCAAGAAAATGCATCAAAGCGCTAAATCCTTGAAATAAAATGATTAATCACTGATATTTTAGAATAATATCCATTTAAACTATGAGATGAACAAGCCATATTTGATCCATAAATAACAACTAAATATTTTGACAATAGCTGATATAGAATTATATGAAAAGCTAAAACAACTAGATGAAAACTACAATGTTATACTTCCAAACATATCATTAAAATGAATCAAATGCATATAAATTGAAACTACCAACAAAACTATAACTGATCATTAGTATAATAATATATGCATATTTTATTCATTCATCCACTTTGCTTTTCGAAACCACTGTAACAAAGAATAGAATCATCAATCAATGATATGATTTTATAATAAAAATTATTCTACTAATATTGTTAATAAATAAGGGTCTCTAACACAATTTTAGGCTTTATGACTAGGTCATCACTATGGTATGAAGTATGATTTTGAATTTTGGAGGGGTATAGAAAACATACACAACATTAGTGACCTTGTTAGTCAATTTTATGAAATAAATTTGATTAGCAACAAATTTGTCTATATATAAAATGTAGATTTTCTTTGATAGTGTGATCTAAGAAAATAATTTCTCAAGTATCTATGTGTGAACCCATTAAAATATGAATTCAAATAGGGATGGAATGTTCAGCTAACATGGAAAAATAGAAGGGAAATAATTAATAAGGAAGTTCAGGCTAGATACACAATAAATTTACAAATGTCTCAAGAACAAAATCTGATGATGAAGTGACCTTATTATAACCAAAGATAAAATAGTCATGTTATCATTAACTATGATTATGAGTTTGTAAGAATATTTCTCAAAATGAAAGTTAATTATAGTATTTATGTAGTTTTTAGTATCCTTCCTTCAAATGTGATCCTTTTCACTTCAAACCTTTCACTAGTCCAATCAAAACAAAGCAAGAACAACAAGCACACAGAAATAAAAACAACCTACAGAAACGATGAAGAAAGAGAAACAAAACCAGAAACAAAGAAAAAACAAGAAAAATCAATAAAAATCACTAATCATAAAATAACTTGAGATGGTGACCATTTACTGAATAACATAGCTAATTACCTTTAAGATATTTTAGATTAAAAATATTATTACCAAGTATTGTAGTGATTCTATAAGGTCCAAGCCATAATGAATCAAATTTATGGTGTTTTCTTGGGTCTTCACAAGATTTATCCAAATATAATATTAAATCTCCAACCTTTAAATAATTATTAGACACCTTTTTATCAAAAAAAAATTTATAGCTTTTGCTTAGTCTTTTCCAATTTATGAAGTGCAATTACTTTGGATTAATCAAGTGCTATCAAGTCATGTAATCTTTGTTCAATTAAATTTACATGTTCTTCTACATATTGCAAGTCCATTTTTGTGGAAGAAATTTAGATTTATATAAGTAAATTAGCTTCAAATCCATATGCTAACATAAAATTAGAATAACCAGTTGTTTCTTTAACAATAGTTCTATTAGCCCATAAAGCTTCAAAGATTTTTAGATGCCAATTTCATTTATTATCACAAACTAACTTTTTCATTATAGAAATCAAATTTTTATCAGTAGACTCAGCTTGTCCATTCCCTTGTGTATAATATTTTGATGAATGACTACAAATAATAGAATATTTTCCTAAACATTCTAAAAATTCACTTGAAACAAACTATGGTCCATTATTAAAAATTAGATTTTGTATGGAACTCCAAATCTTTTTTTTTTCTCAAAATGAAATCACTCTACTATGACTAAAATTTTAAGAGATTTAGCTTTAGGTCATTTAGTGAAGTAATTTGTGGCTATCTATGACTTTCAAATGATGGTGGGTGAATATCTAAAATAAAATTGATACCCCACTTAATAAAAAAAAGTTTAGGAATAACTGGATTCAAAGGCATTTCTAGTAATCTATCCCTACCAACAAAGAGTTGACAAGGCATATAGGAACATAATAATTTATAATCATCTTGAAATAAAGTGGGCCAATAATAGCCAGCTCTTAAAATTTTATAAGCTATTATCTTTGTAACATAATGTCCACTAAAACTTATTTTGTGACAACCTCAAACACCTTCTATGTTTGATCATGAGTAAGAAATCTTAGTAAAACACCATCATGATTGCAGTAAAATAAAAAAAATCTAGAAAATAAAAGTTTAATGCTTTTAATCATAATGAACATCTTTCTTTCTTATTAAAGTTATTTAGGCAAGATTGATCTTGAAAATAGTAGACTAAGTCATGATACCAATCATCCTCAGCCAATAGACAATCCAAATCATTCATTTCATTCCTATACTTAAATTTTTAAACTAATTCAAAAACTTTCAGTTTTTTGAAATGAGGTTTAGTATTTTATTTTTTATCAATAGATAAGACTAAGACATTGATTTCTGAAGCTGTATTTATAGCTAAGTGTTTCACCAATTCATTTTCTTTGATAGTTTTTGATGTTTCAAATTCAAGATCAAATTCTTGAATACGAAGAATCCAATTAGTAAGCCTCCCTTGAATAATTGATTTATTTAAAATATATGACAAAATAGGAACATTAGATCACACAAAATTTTTGTCTCCCATTAGTAAATATCTAAATTTGATTAGTGAAGAAACAAGAGAAAAGATAAACTTTTCAACTAGAAGGTACCTAGTTTTAGTGTCTTTCAAAGATTGACTCATGTAACCAATAGGTTTTTCTTCACTATTTTTAAAATCTTGAGTAATTATAGCTCCTAAAACCTTTTATGTGGTATTAACATAAAGGGTAAATACTTTATTTAAATCTTGTATAGCAAGAATAGGTGCACTAGCAATGGCATTTTTTAGTGAATTAAAAGCTAAATCAACATTTTCATCCCAAATGTAAATCTTATCTTTATTTAATAAAAACTATAAATTATTAGTCTTATAAGCAAAATTAGAAATGAATTTTATAACAAAATTGATTTTACCAAAGAAAGACCTTATATTTGACTGATCTTTTGGAGGAGTTAGTTCCTTTATTGCTTTAATTCATTCTGGATCAATTGAAATATCATCCTTAGAGATTATATGACCCAAAAATTTACCTTTAATTACACAAAAAATAAAAAATTTTATATTTAGAGAAATTCCAAACTTCCTACATCTTGTAAAAATTTCACAAAGATGATCTAATTTTTTTTCTCTTTTTGGAATGAATAGTTGGGTTATCTAAATAAACCTGAATGATTACACCTATTAAATCATCAAAAGATACATACATAATGATTTGAAAAGTGGATCCATAGTTTATTAATATAAAAGGCATTTAATTATAATCAAAAGTGCCTCTACGTGTGATGAAAGTATTTTTATGCCTATCCTTAGGATTCACAATAATCTGATTATAACTTAAAAATCTATCTAATCAAAGCATCATTTCAGATCTTGCAATCTGATGTAGTATCTAATCTATGATTGAAAAAATAAAATTATCTTTTATACTTGCTTTACGTGAGTCTCTAAAATCAACACAAAGCCTAATATCTCCATTTTTCTTTCTTATAGGTACTAAATTAGCCACCCACTTAGAATATGTTACAAGAAAAATGACACCAACATCAATCATTTTGTCTAGCTCTTTGTTTATGGTGTCCTCTAACAAAGGGTTAATCCTTCATATTTTCTGTCTTACAGGCTTAATACTTGGTTTAATCATAATATCATGTTTAATAATATCTATATTTTAACCTTTAAGATCTTTATAAGACCAAAAAAAAATCAATAAACTCTTTGAAAAGTTTAATGAATTTAATCTTTTTATTTTTAGTTACTTGTATCCCTATATAAACAAATTTATGATAATCTTTGGTTCCTAAATTTATGGTTAAGGTTTCACCTATGATTCTTCTTGATGGTTCCTTGGTTAGCAACCTTGGGCTAATCATTAGGAGAAAACATAGATTCTAAACTTACTAAACCAATAGGTAATTTGTTAGTACCTAACTATATAAAATTTTCCATAATTAAGTACATAATTATCTTGGTCAAAATAGTTGCCTTTGAAAAATAAATCTATGTGTTCATCACGGCTAAAAACCAACCAAATTTATATAAAATAAAAAACTTTTGGATGAAACAATTCAATCAAAGGGAAATCAACAGTAGGTTCAATTTCAGTAAAATTAGGATTAGAGGTACAAATTTCAAGTTTATCTACTCTATATATTAAATTCTTTGAGAATATGGGTAATATTGAAAGCTTCAAAAAATTTAGTTAATGCTCATACCTTTTGAGTATAATAATACAATTGTGTTTGATTGGTCTTATAACTCTTCTAAATTTATCTTACTATCAACTTTGAGTCTCCAAAAACCTCTAGGTATTTAATATTTAATTCTATGGATTTCTCTAATCTGAAACATAATGCTTCAAATTCTATTGTATTATTAATGTTTTGAAAAGGCAATTTATAAACATAATGATATATCTTAGTGATGGGAGATATGAGACATATATCAGTTCCACTACCTTATTGAGAACAAGCTCCATCAAAGTAAAGAGACCATAAAACATTCTTTTTGAATATTTCTTCATGCTAATTTTTTGGTTCATCAACATTCAATAATTCATAAGCCTTGATACCTATTTCTATGTATGATATATTAGAATAAGAAGGATATTTAATTAGACTACCAAAAAAAATCATCTCTTTTAATAAATGCAATGTATTTATTAACTAGAACCTAAGTTACATCTTTACCAATAAATTCTCTAGTTTCCTTTGACAAATCACTTCCTAATAACATAGCATAATTACTAGAAAAAATTAAAATTTAAATATTAGTCATGCAACTAATATGTTCATCCTGCACAATCTTAATAACTATATCACACAATTTATCACAACTCTGAGTTTCTCTTGCATCAAAACCAATAAGTTTTTTGCCATCTACTTCATAAGAAATACCTAATTGATCGGCAATATGCTTAGGCATAATATTTTTTGAAGCACCAGTATCCATAATATAATTATGTACTATTTTATTACCAATTTTAATCATGACATAGAAAGGAGGAATATAATTAGTAGGGGGATCAAACTATTGAGCATAGATATTTTCAACATTACTTTCTTATTGTAAACCTATATCTGATCTAGGATTTTTAACTGCTTCATTAATTTTATCTAATTATTCGAGGAGACTAGAAACATGCAATAATGAAAATCCAACTTTAATAGTTGATAAATCTTCAATTATATTTTAGGGCTTAGCATCTGTTTGCCTAAAATTATTAGACTTATAATGTTGATATTGTGAATTATTATATCTAATATCAAAAGGATTATCTTGATCATTTTTATATTTTTTATGAGTTGTTTTATCTTTATCATCAAAAGTAGATCTATCATTTATTGATTTATTATTATAAAAAACTTCATAATCCTTATTCCTAATATTAATAACATAAATATTTTATTTTTCTGAAGACTCATCAATGGTATCTACATTATATGATGAATCTTTAGTTATCTTTTCTTTTCCACAAAGAAAATATTTATTAAATTTAATAACATCTTGACATGTTTCAGGTTTATGATCAAGCTCACAAACCTCACAATAATAAGACACAATATCTTCTTTCACATTTTTATGAGATGAGGAAGGTTTATCATTAAGTTTTCTTTTAAAAGTGACCAACTCATTTCATAATCTTTGGATTGCTTTTAATATCTCAATGTTATCTGAATGCAATCCCATATTAGATCTATCTTTAAAACCTACATGTTTCATCTTCTTTTCATAATCAATATAGAACTGAATAGTTTTATTATATTCAATTATATCTTTATCTTCTAATTCCATTTTATATTTTAGAGCTAAAATATTACAAAAATAAATCCTAGATAATTTCCTAGAAGGCCTGATATCTTTTGGTATTTTCTAACGTAATTTAGTGAACCTAGAAACAAAATGATACATAGTTTCACTTGGATTTAATGAAATATTTATAAGATAATTAACTAAATAAAAATCTTATTTATCTTTCCCAAAGGATAATTCTAACCATTCTTCCACATCATTCTAACTATCAATCACTTTTATTGGCAGACTAATAAATGCTTGATAAGATTTTCCTTCTAATATTTGTGCAAAAACCCTTAAGTCTTTTCAATAGTTATTCCAAGAGTAACACAAACCAATCTAGAAGACTCTAAATTATTATCCCAATATTTTCTAACTGTACCAAAAAAATTAGTATGTTTAGTCCCTTTAGTATGTATGTCACTTTTCTAGCAATGTTCTTCTCAACAACATGATCAAAGATATCTGTAGATTTCATCTTAATGCCAACTCCTTGACCCCTAAAACTCTGCCTTTCAGACCTCAAGATTGGTTCAATATGAGCTCCTAAAAGGTTTAATATCTTACACTTCCCGCCAATTTCAAAATTTGATGGAACATGGGTATCTAAGCGAATTATAATGTTTCTAAGGTTCTTAACATGAGCTTACTCTCTATTTAATTAGTTTTTAGCTAACTATAAAGAAATTGATGAGCATGGATGGGCTAGTAAACTAGTTCTCTACTACAAACAAGTGGTTGTAACTGTAGATAAGGATCATGTTTAGGATGATGTTCAAGAAAATGCAAAGAAATATTTTGAGATTGAGCATGGGCTCCAAATCTTTGGCCTCAAAATCCCCTATGACCTCTATGGTTATTAAAACCACCATAGCCTCTTTGAGTTGGAAGGGAATTTAGGACATTCTAAAAATAAGGATTAATAGCATCAAAATGAATGGACATTCTTGTACCCCAAGGGAATCTAGGCCCAAAATCTCTTACATAGAAACCCACCCCACTAGTGTTTTGACTATGGTTTGACTGACGACCTCGGTTTGAATTTTGAACATATCCTCCATCATTACTATTCTCTGTTAGTTGTTCCCACACAAACATTTTGAAATAAAAAATAATCTGAAAAGACACCAAATTTAAATTTAAAACAAAAACTCAAGGTAATTAATGATGAATTTTTCAATATGCATCAAATTAGAACCTTTGTCTACAATATTTCCAAATTATTTTGTATTCAACATCTCAACAATGAAGCAAATAATTCATGAGAACAAAACCAATAATGAGATATCCAAGATTTGAAAACCCTTGTCAAATAATTTTTACATTCTAGTTATCCTTATATTCTTCATTCATGCAACATATTCCACTATAAATTTGTAATTAAAGATTGCAAATACAAAACATGCAAGAAATATAAAACAGAGCTTTATGTATACACTATCTACATCATCTAAAACTAAAAAGTGATAATAATGATAGGAGATGTAGATGAAACCTTGTTTAAAATGTCAATAAACAATTCTAACTAGAAAATGTATGAAACTATAATAAGAACCTCTAAAAATTTGCTAGATATATTCAATAGAAAACCCATATACCTATTTTGAGCCTCGAATATTCAAATGTTGAAAAACCCATATCCAAATTACTACATATATAAGGTATCATCCAACTAAGAGAATAAATAGGGTTCAACAAAATTTCACCAAACAAAACAAAGAGTTCAAAACTAGAAAATAGCAACCTTCATGCAATCTATGACTAACATTCAATGTTTTGAATACCCTAGTTACCAGTATATGCAGAAAAAGAAATTATTAATTGTCTTACACCACAAAATCCATTTTTAATAAATGTTAACTGCATGCATATTTACCGTATTTCCACTAAATATAGAAAACACTTGGAATGCAATAACTTCTCAAGCCTCCAAATGAAATGAAAATAAAACCACCATAATCAAAATCAAATTCAAAATCCTACTTGAATCTATTTTCTCGCCCTCCTTTCTATAATTTCCATCGATACAAAATTTTGCTTCCACCAAAGCTTTCCGAAATGACAACTAACTCAGGAAAATCAATTATTATTTACCAACCTCACCTCATAACTAATTTAGAATACGTACTCATTTCCCATTGGTTCTCACTAAATTCTACCCAAGTTACCAGTTTGCTAAAACATTTTAGCTAATTCCCAAACATAGCATTCATTATTCTTTTCTACCAAACTCTATGCTAAACAACATGCTTCGAGGAGACACGTGAGTCATTAATGCACCTTACCACCAAGATTTCTATGATCCAAAGCATCTAAACATATTAAAACCAAATGATGCCACCTTACACAATCCTCAATACCAATATTGCCTAGTCACCCTTGTAAATTGTCGATGTTATATCTTATTCCAAATATACATGCCAACTCAACTCGTGAGGATAGACTCAACTATGTATTTTTTTCATACTAATATTTTACATCATGAAAGCTAATCCATAAACCATGGTCCCATTTTCTTATTAATTCATAATTATAAACTTAGGACCTTAGAATTAATTAATTCCATATGTGTTTAAAACCAAACCATGACAAGGTCAATGCAATGTTAATAGAAGGCTAGGCTTAGTGAATTAAGACAAAACCTCATAATGAACCAGCATTCCTTTAGCAAACTTATAATAATTAATTCATGCAAGGATAAATACATTACCATTCTTGTTAAAATGGTAGATACAATTGATGAGAATATTTTTCAATGATTCTTTTTAAAAAGGTCAAAGTTAATATCATGCATCTCATACTGAATGAGATAGAATCATGTGATCAAGAAAACACATCAAAGTTCTAAATCCTTGCAATAGCATGATAAATCACTTCTATTTCATAACAATATCCATTTAAATTATGAGATGAACATGCCATATCTAATTCATAAATAAAAACTAAATCTTATGATAATAAATGATATAGAATTATATGAAATGCTACAACTATATCAAAAATACAATGCTATACTTCCAAACATATCACTGAAATAAATAAAATGCATATAAACTATAACTATCAAGAAAACTATAATTGATCATGATTATAACAATATATGCATATTTTATTCATTCATCCACTTTGATTTTCAAAACCTTTAAAACAAAGAATAGAATCATCAATCAATCATATGATTTCATAATCAAAATGCTTCTAATAATATTTTTAATAACTAAAGGTCTCCAAAATAGTTTTAGGCTTTATGACTAGGTCATCACTATGGTAGAAAATATGATTTTGAATTTTGGATGGGTATATAAAATAGATACAACAGCTTTCTCATCCAATGTCATGACCAACCTTAACCATCCAAACCCACAATATATACTTTTAAATATTTAGGTCTAGTCTAGGAATGTAATCCATAAATTCCAGCAAGTAACATAACCTTAAATGAAACCAATTTGAATAATGACACAACTAGAATATAGTTTAGTTAATAATTATTAATTCAACATAGTATAAAGTAATAGGCATTCCTTCATATGTTACAGGTCTAAACATGACCCAAAAAAATTAAGAATGACTAAGTCAAAGCATCAAACAAAACACATTAATAATGGAATCATTTATGACTCGTAGGCATCATCAGACAACACATTGAAATCCTAAAGCTTCACACAATCAATAAAAAAATATGGTCATGATTATAAAATGAACATCATTAAACCTAGCTAATAATAAGCATGATCAAAATAATCAAACCCAATAAATACAATACTTGATCAATCTAAAACCCAAGGTCGAGATGAAAGATTATGGTGAAATCCCTAAATTCCATATGAATAACCTAGTCATAATAAGAAACATAGTCACACACACAACCACACACACACACACACACACACATGTATATACTTATGTGTGTACATACATACATACACACACACACACATAAGTATATACATATATATGTATACACACACATACATAAGTATATACATATATATGTACACACACATAAATATATACATACACACATATAAAATGTGTGTGTGTGTGTGCGCGCGCGCATGCATGTGCACATGTGTGTACATATATATGTATATACTTATGTGTGTGTGTCTATTAACAAAAATAAACACCTAAATAGTTCAATAAGGAAAACCTTAGCACATTTGACCATGACACAGTCACCTAATAAGGAGAATTTCACCATCAATTTCCAAATGATCTACGGTCAAACAAAAAAGACAAGGATTGAAACCTCAACATAAGTGGATAGTCTAGAATCCCATAAAACAAATTCATGACTTACCCAATAGTTAAAATAACATAGACTATAATAACAAATTTTATAAATGAAAGTGATTAATTTAAATGATACATCAAGTTCAACATTTAACAAGTTGTTACAACACAAAAATATAACCATAATGATCAAGATACCAATGCATCTATGTAAATACAACATGGGTTTGGTATAGCCATAGTATAACAAGAACCAAATAATAACATTATCAAACCCCAATATAATAAAGACCAAAAAACTAACCTATCCATAAGTTCCAATTGAATAATGAGTAGGGTTACTAGAAAGGAAGATCACCAAGAGATTTAAGAACATAGTCTATGATTCTGTTCAACCTTCACAAAACATATAAATGGGTTCGCCCATATGAAACATCAACCAAATAAACATAATAAAATAAACATGACCCATGTCTTTTCTCAAAGAACATAGTCATCAACAACTATTTTTACAAAGACATCATTATTTCCATTAACACAGTCGATTAAACAAAACATAGTCACCTATAGTAGATATCAAGATCATGTTTTCACTTATACCCATGAGAATACCATCAGTATTTACAAATTCAAATAGACAAACACACACACATAGATATACATGTGTGTGTGTGTGTGTGTGTGTGACCAAGAAAATAACATAGAAGCCTCTTTATAAAACACAATCATTAAAAATCATCACATTATCATTATATCTAAAGACACAGAGCTTACAAACTTTTATAAAATTTAGTTTTTATATAGTCATCATTTAAAACATGTGGGGAACACACAATGCTCAACCTCTTAGTATGAAAACACAATCCAAGACCCATTCAATAAAATAATGACATGAATGTATATAGTTAAGGATTCAAACTAGACATTATATATATATTTTATATACATTTATTACAAGCTTATATGTAATGAATGTATCGATACAAAGTCATAGTGGGTCTACATATGCACGCAGAAGCCCAAAGACTTCCTACTACATGCATAGCCTCTAAATTTTTATCATTATTCAAACATCATTATAAAATTAAACTAAAAAAACTAAAAGACTTACTTACGAAAACATATAAGATTTTAGAAGCTAAAAAGAATGAGAATCTTTAAGACTTGCCAAATGCCATTGTCTATTTTAAAAACCATCTAGCTTGCTATTAAAACTAGTCCATCCATTTTACTATTTACTTCCCAAAATTTCCATGTTCCCAACACTTCTACCTCCCATCCACATTCCCAATTCTTTCTATCCATTCCCCCATTCCCCTAATCCCTTTGCATTCAATTTTGAGATGAGAGAGAAACACCTTCAGATCCCAAAGCAATCCCCATCAACCTTACCATTAATGGTGAGTCTATCAGGATCGATGACTAAGTAACCCACCACTTATAGAAAAGAGGATTAGTGTTAATCAAATAAGATTAAACATAAATCAAATGGTTTAACATTGAGACTTTCACCATAATGCAACCTACCTCATTAAATGAGGTTAATGTGTTTCCCTCACAAACTATCGACCTAAGTCAATATATTATCAAATTAAAGCAAGGTTAGGTCAAACCATGACTAACTTAGTCATTAAAACATTATTCCATCATCTTAGACAATATTTCTAGGTTGAACAGTTTAGGGTAAGAACAAAAGGTGGCAAGGGTTCCCAAAGGGGGGTGTTAGGTTTAGGTGGGTTTAGTTAGGTTTAGGTACAAAATTGAATAGTTCATTAGGATTAATGGAGAATAAGAGAGATTCAGAGACCTACAAGAAATAAAAAATGGAGTTGTGAAAATGAAAAGACTACAACCAACAAACATTTAACATAATATAATGAATAATAAAAATAATAAACCATTCATAATGATATCATCAAGATATAACATCAATCACCACAACAAGGACCATAATTGAAAAATATAATGACCAAAATAATGTGTTTGAAGGATAATCAAACAACAAGTATACCTATCAAACATGTTGACATGCTCAGAATTCATTAGTTTTAGAAGTACATCCTCCATCACCTTCCTAGCTCATAGACAAAAACTTACAACAACCAAAAATGACACAATTCACATTATGTCAGAAATCTATAATCAATACAGATTTACAAAATCATCAACAATAGTAATAAATCTATAAAAATATTTTATAATAGAATTAAGTACATATCCAACACTATTATAGCAAGTACATAAATTAATCAAAATAAATAATAGTTAATAACCAGTCTAATAAACATAATGTTAATGTCATGATAGTATAATATATAATGAAAATACAGGATCGTAGCATCCTTCCCCTCTTGGAAGGGAGTCATTTTGAAGACTTAATCAAAAATCCATGCATAATGTTGTCTGAAAATATGATTGTCTTCCCAAGTAGTGTTCCTTTCACTGATAAAGTCCCATTATAATAAAACCTATTGTATATCCCTATTACACAACTTAACACTATGATGGTCCTGGATTCTCATTAGTTTTAACTAGATCTTTTCCTCTTCTATGACCTATAAATGAGTCCAATCCAAGACTTAAGGTGGATCAGATATGTATTTTATCAGTAACACAACATGATAATCATCATGAATCCTTGAAAGAGAAGGAGGAAGTGCCATCCAGTATGTAATAGGGATAATCTTTTCCACTATGTCAAAAGTCTTGACAAAACATGGTGCTAACTTGGAAACCTTGCCAAATTTAATAGAACTTTTCTATGGTCTAACACGTAGAAAAACTTTGTCCCCCATGCTGAATTCTCATAGAATTCTCTTAAGATCTAAATAACTCTTTTACCTATTAGAAGCTATTTTTAAATTATACCTTATTATTTCCATATTCTTATCATATTCTAGTAGTAAATTAGGTCCATTAATAACCATGTTTTCTAAGTTGTTCAAACCAATAAGTGTTTTACATTTATATCCATATAGGGCTTCAAATGGAACCATCTTAATAGTTGAATGGTATGCATTATTAGATGAAAATTCAACCAGTTGAGGATGGACCTCCTATTTTTTTGATAATACATTACATAGAAGTGTAGCATATCTTCAATCACTTGGTTAAGCCATTCTATTTTGCCATCCATCTTTGAATGATATGAAGAACTCAAATTTAGCTTTGTTCCAAAGGTTGTAGTTAAATTACTCCAAAACCTTAAAGTAAACAATTTATCCTAATCTGATATGATCACATTAGATACACCATGGAGTCTTACTAATTCCTTTACAAATAATTTTTCAAATATAGATGCACCATCTATTAAATTTCCAATAATAAAGTGGCCAACTTAAGTTACTTTATCAATCACTACCAGGATTGTATCATGATTTCTGTGTAGTTTTTGTAGCCCTACAATAAAATCAAGTGAGACTTATCCCACTTATCTTTTATAATATCATGAGGGTACAATAGCCCTTCTGGGTGGTCATGCTTAGCCTTAACCTACTAGAATTCTAAGCATTTCACTACAAATTCAATGATATCATGCTTCATTCCAGGCCAAAAATAGAGCTATTCTAGCTCAAACATCATTTTTGTAACCCTTAGATGAACATAATAAGGTGATGTATGCACTTCATTTAGTATATAATATATTAATTCACCCATGCTGGGGACATAAATTTTGTCTTTCTACCTTATCATGCCATTTGTTGCAATAAAAAATATAGCAAATCTTTTTTCTATAGACTCGTCAACCAAATCTACTCTTACATCATTATAGAAAACATTAGCAAGCTATTATTCGAAAATAACACTTCTAAAATTTCTTTTCAATACCAACAAGGTATCAAGGCAGGTGTGTTTGTTGAGTTTATCACCCACATGGTTCTCTTTGCCTTTGATATATGATATATTCATGTCAAAATTACTCAAAAATTATAGCCACTTGTGGTAGTGTGCATTTAGATCTTCTTGAGAGAATAAATACTCAAGATTTCAATGATCATATTTTACTTAGAAAAGTTTTCCCTGTAAGAAATGTTTCGATTGTTTTAGTGCATGAACAATTGGTGCAAGTTTCATTTCATGCATAGTATATTTATTTTCATGTTCTTTCAACTTTCAAGACTCATAAGCCACAACCTTACCATCTTGAGTCAAGATACCTCCATAGACTTCTTTGGAAGCATCAACCCAAACTTCAAAGTTACCATTTATGTTAGGTATGATCAAAATAGGAGTTATTGTAAGCATCCCTTTCAACATAATAAAATATTTCACATAATGAGGATACCATACACACTTATTTCTTTTGTGCTGCAAGGAAATGATGGTATAAGCCACACTATATAAATTTTCAATAAAGCACTGGTAATAACCAACCAAACAGATGAAGTTTCGCACTTCATGCATATTGGTAGGAGTAGGCCAATATTGGATAGCTTTGATCTTTGTCAGGTTAATAATAATTCCTTCTTTAGAAATAATCTATCCTGAGTAATGAATTTTAAATTCATTGAATGCACATTTGGATAATTTACCATAAAGCTTATGTTATCTTAGTCTTTACAAGATGATGAAGGAGCATCACTACGTAAAATTATACATATGATCTATTTTTTCAAGTTTAGATTCTTAAATAGGTGGTTAAAGTCATTTTAGGTCTCCATGAAACATTTTAGGTGTTGGTTTAGTGTCAATTTGAATCAAGGACCTTTTTTGGCATTTTCTTGCCAAAAGCCTAATTTGAATTTTTAAATTTGAATGTGAAGTCTAGGAGGATTCAACCTTGTTAAAAATAAGTATTATGTCATGTTTTGTCTAGGTAGGTTTTAATAAATGTCAAGGGTTCATGACTCACATGATGAGTCACCCTAGTGGTTATGTTGCTAGTTAGGTAGTTTTGTACTTTCCTCAATGTTTAAGAGATGAAGTTAAATTTAGTTGTGGGAGTTTTGGAGTTTATTTTTTTAATAAATAATTGTGTTGGTGTATGGGTCATGCAAGATAGATAGTTAATGGGGATGATTTCAAAGGTATAATGAAGATAATTTCCAAGAAATTGAATACATAAGTCCTTTGATTTGAAGGTAATCTATATATAGCTCCTAAATTCTATAAAAGCAATAATATTGAATATGTGAATGGAAAAAGAATAAATCAATTGAATTGAAGAGATGTGTTGATATACTAGTGAGTGAATTTACTTGATTTTTTGAATATCTTTGAATCCTAAGAAGTACTCTTCATGTATTTAAGAGGAAAACTATGAGATGAACTACATATCACTATGAGTTTTGAGGTAAGATGAGTATATATGGATATACAAAGAGAAGTGTATTGGTAAAGATTGCATGAGCATTTGAGAGCATTATATTATGAATTTAGAAGGTTTATTGAAGCTTTTGGTTGAAACTTTTTTTTAATTAGAGTACAAATTCTATAAGATGGTCACTTACATACCCTATTGGAGTGTTTTCAATTTGTCATAGTTGAATACTTGTTATTTTAAAGACAATATGCTATGTAAAATTGATGTGACCCTTTCTTTCTATTGATAAGCCCATAATCAATTATTTTAAATATAATGTGAGATTCTTATTCATTTTTTTAATACACTTGATGTAACTTTCAAGATTGGATCCTATAGTCTATGTTAGTTATGAATGCAGTCAATGCAACATATTAAAATAGGTATCAAACAAAGGATTTTCAATGTATGTTAGGGGCTTAATAAAATTTTGTAGGGGGTGATAATCCATTACAAAGGTAGGAAAACTTGTCAAAATTAGTATTTTATCATTATATCTATTTGTCAAATCATGAAATCTGAGTAGTTATATACAATCACCACCAAAATAGTAAATTTGGATAGTGGTATTAAAGGTATAGACCAATACATTAGAAAGGTGTGGGGAATGGTAAAAATCATAAACAATTTTCAAATTCAATGGAATCATTTTTTTAAGTTTTAAAAATGAAGTTATTCACTCTCAGGTCTTGACAGTCTTATGAAAATAGCACAATCAAGCCATCTTTTGTTGGAAAACATCAATAGAAGAGATCAAAATCAAATTCAATAATTTGAAATGTTTTTTGTGGTGATATTAATCTTAATCAATATGTATAGGTGTTAGAAACCTTTTAAAAATCTTAGAATCAAATCTCTAGATTTTTAGGTCATCTAGTTTGTAGTAAATCATGTTTAGGGATTTGACTTTCAAATCGAGTTCCTAGAAGATTTAACTGGTAGATCAAATAAAAACTCTATGAGATGAATAATGTAAAGGTCATTTCAAATATTTGTGAGTTTTTTTGTGGCCTTAGACCAAATGTGAATATAAAATCCTTAAGATACTTACCCTGGTAGTGAGCACAATGGTTTTTAAACATTGGTTAAACCATTGATTTAAGGGATGGAGGTTATTATAAGAGAATAAATATTTCAAAGGTATTTGTAATAAATCTTAGTTTTTTTATTAGAAAAGGTACATGTCTGTAACATTCATTATAGCCTAAAAAGGCTAGTAGGAGGAGATTGTCACAGAGGTAGAAACAAGGGAAGTTGTCAATGGACTCTTGAGGGTATGACATTGAGATAAAGGGAAAAGCTAAGGTGGATAAGTAGGAAATGGTCTTATAAATATTAAAGTATAGTTAAGAATTAACATTGAAAACATGAACCATTAAATTAGTGAGAAGAGTAACAAGAATGAAATAGAATGGAAAGTGAGGATGCATAATACATGTTTGTGATGTCAAGAATTTGTAGGACAAAACCTAAGAATCAGGATGGTAACTGAAAGAACACTGATGCCAAGAATACAAAATTACTCTTAATAGATAAAGAAAAAATTATAAAAAAGAATCAAATCCAGATGGGACTTGGTTAGAGGTAAGGCTGATGAGTAATGAACATGTTTCTTGTTTTCATGCATTGATTAATAAATTTTTCAAGCCCTCTACATCATGTGGTATCAAAATGGGAAGATTTTTTGTCCAGGTATGTTCTAATGTTTTGATATTGTTAGTTTCATATGCAAGAAGATTATTTTATGTACATATTTAATGTTGTGTTGAGAAGATGTTGTGACATGGAAATGAAGAATGCAGGAAAGAATGAGGAGGCTAAATTTATTAAATAAGAGAAAAATTATAAGTGAAATAAAGATAGGTGGCTTAGCCCTTAGCCAAGAAGGCTTAAAGAGACAAAAGAGCCAGTGAGATCTTAAAGTGAAAAGCTTATATGTGAGCTTGAGAGAGTCTTATAGGTAGGACAAGAGAAATAAGAAGTCCCAGGTGAGGACAAAAGAGATTGACTCCAAGAGAGAGAGATTAAAGTAAGAGACCAAGTAAATGGTCAAGAGTACAAGATGGAAGGCTTGTCAAAAAAGAGAATAGGTCCAGATGAGACCCAAAAATTGATAGGCATCTTAATTGAGATGAGGAAACATAGAGAAAAGATAAAAAAGGGAAAGGTTGAGAAAATCCACCACAAAGAGAATATGGTGAATGAAGACACCAAGAGGATTGATATGGGAAAAGAGATAAGTGAGATGAGGAACCAAATAGATGAGACACTGACCAAGATAGAGTAGTTGAGAGAGATTATGAGGCCACATCTTGGATGGGTGATGAGGAAGAAGACACTCAAGTGGCCAATCAAACAATAGGTCAAGAAAAGATAAATTCAAGCAAAGAAAGAGGAGATAAGGAAAAATAAGATGATATGTAAACAAGTCAAGATAGAAGTTATAGAAGTAACATGTTTCATGATAGGCAAGGAGGAAGATTGTATCCAAGAAATAATGGAGCAAAACCAAAAGGTATAAGGTATTAAATTTAATGTTATTTTTTATGAGTACTCTAATTTGAACATTAAGGAAGATGAATTATATGTAAATAAATTGAGGATAATGAATTTGTTGGTGGGAGGAAAAGAAATTAAAATAGAATATGATGATTTTATTATCACACATGAGGTGGTAGCAAGAGGATATTAAGAAGAAAGACAAGTTAGAGTGATTGAAAAGACTAAGTTTCAGTAGGTTGGAGTGATTTCTTAGGCACCAATGGAAGATAAAAGTGATGTGGATAAGTGTATAATAGAATAAGTGAAGCTATGGAAGTGAGGATATAAGTCTCATAGTAGACAAGTAGAGCATCATAATAGCTAAATTATCATTGGAGATAATCTTGGGACAAGAGGAAGAAGAATTGGCAAGCAGTGATCAAGGACAACTCCAAGGTGGTAAGCAACAAGTGATTTTTGTTGACATGTTTATTTCATGTGTAGGTCATATGAGGAAAGAGAAAAAACAATAATTGTTGAATATTGGGAAGATGTAAAGCAAGATGAAAATCAAGAGGAGGAACAAGAGAAAGAAGATTAAAGGAGGAGCCATCATGAGAAATCATCATAAATGCCTATATATTTTAAATAGGTGTTGGGATCTACGTAAGCATGATTTCGGATGGAAGATGTTGCAAAGAACCATCAATTTAAAATATTATATCACTTTCAAGGAAAATTTCTTGCTCCTTAGTAGTATGATAAAGGAGCATCACTACCTCAAATAGTATATATGATTTATTTTTTAAATATTAAAGTCTTAAGTAGGTATTTTGAGTCATTTTAGGTCTCTAATAAACATTTTAAAGTCTTGGTTTTGTGTCAATTTAAATCAAGGACCTTTTTTGGCATTTTCTCACTAAAAGCCTAATTTGAATTTTCAAATTTGAATGTGAATTCTTGGAGGCTTCAACCTTGCTAAAAATAATTATCATGTGATGATTTGTATAGATAGGTTTAAATAAGGGTCAAGAGTGCATGACTCACATGATGAGTCACCCTAGTGGTAAAGCTGGTAGTTAGGTAGTTTTGTAGTTTCATCAATGTTCAAAAGAGTAAGTTAGAGTTAGTTATGGGAGTTTTGGATTTTACATTTTAATAAATAATAGTGTTGGTATATGGGTCATGCAAGATAGAGAGAGAATTGGGATGAGTTAGAAGGTATAATGAAGAGAATTCCTAGAAAATTGAATAGATAAGTTCTTTTCTTTGAAGGTGAACTATAGATAACTCTCGAATTCTGTAAAAACAATAATATTGAACAAATGAATGGAACAAGAACAGAGTATTTGAATTGAAGAGATGTGTTGATATATTGGTGACTGAATTTACTTATTTTTTTGAATATCCTTCCATCCTAAGAATTATTCATCATGTATTTGAGATGAAAACTCTAAGATGGACTATTGATCACTGTGTGTTCTTATGTAAGACAATTAGACATGGATATATGAAGAGAGTTGAACTGGTAAAGATTGCATGAGAAGTTGTGAGAATTGCATGATAAATTTAGTAGGTTTATTTAAGATTTTTATTGAAACTTTATAATGATTTGTGTACAAATTCTATAATATGGTCATTTACATACCCTATTGGAATGTTTTTAGTTTATCATGGATGAGTAATTTTTATTTGTGAGACTATATGCTGAGTCAAATTGATGTGACCCTTTATAATTATTTATAAGCCCATGATCAATTATTTTAAATATAATATGAGATATCTATTCCTTTTTTAATACACTTGATGTAATTTTGATGATTAGATCATGTAGCCTATGTTAGTTATGAATGAAGTCAAGGCAACTTATTGAAATAAGTATAGAACAAAGGATTTTAAATGTATGAAAGAGGCATAATAGACTTGTGTATAGGGTGAGAAGACATCATAGAGATAGGAAAACTTGTCAAAATCACTAATTTACCATTTTGTCTATTTCGTAAAGCATGTAATCCATGTACTTATATACAGTCACCAACAAAATAGCAAACATAGAAAGTGGTCTTAAATGTAGAAACGAATACATTGGAAAGGTGTTAAGAATGGTACAAATAATAAAAAATAATCAAAGTCAATGGAAACCTTTTGACAAGTTTGAAAATTGAAGTTATTCACTCTTGGGTCTTGATAGCATTGTGAAAATAACACAGTGAAACCATCTCTTGTTGGGAAACATCAATATAAGAGATCAAAATTGAATTCAATGATTTGAAAAGTTTTTTGTGGTGATAATAAGCTTAATCAATACGTACAGGTGTTATAAACTTTTGAAAAATCTTAGAATCAAATCTCTATAGTCTTGAGTTATCTAGTTTTTAGTAAATCCTATTTAGGGATTCAAATTTGAAATTGAGTTCTAAAATGATTAACCAATAGATCATATAAAAACTCTTTAAGATGAATAATTTAATGTTCCTTTCATATATTTTTGAGCTTTTTTTGGGGCCCTGGACCGACTGTGAGTATAAAATCCCTAAGAGACCTAAAGACCCTAGTACTGAACACAGTGGGTTTTAAAAGTTGGTTAAACCATTGATTTAAGGTTTTTAACTTCATATAAAAGATTAAAGACTTGAAATCTATATGAAACAAATTTTAATTTTTTAATTAGAAAATGTACATGGCCATACCATGCATTATAGCCTAAAAAAAGGCTAGTAAGAGGAGATTGTGACATAGGTATAAATAAGGAAAGTTGTTAATGAGTATTGAGGGTATGACATTAAGACAAAAGGGAAAAGATAAGGTGGGTAAGTTTGAAATGGTCTTGTGAATAATAAAGTATAGTTAAGAACTAAAATTGAGAACTTTAACCATTGAATCAATGAGAAGACTAATAAGAATGAAATAGAATGGAAAGTGAGGATCCATAATACATGTGTTTGATGTCAATAATTTGTAGAATAGAACCTAAGAACCAAGAAGGTGATTGAAAGAACATTGATGCCAATAATGCAAAAATACTCTTAATAGACAAAGAAAACACTATAAAAAGAATTAGAGCTACATGGGACTTGGGCAGAGGTAAGGTTGATTATTAACGAACATGTTTCTTATTTTCATGCATTGATTAAAAAATTGTTCTATCCCTCTACATCACAAGACTAGATAGAGGTCTTGATCATGTTCAACATCATCTTTGGAGTAAATCATAATATCATCAATAAAAAATGGCATAAACTTATCCAATAAATCTTTAAATATATTGTTCATAAGGTTCATTAAAGTTGTAGGTGCATTAATTAGGTCCTAAAGGAAGAACTATAAACTCATAGTGTCCACAATGTGTTTTAAAGGCACTTTTATGAATGTCCTCTTCCTTGATGCACAACTGATGTTAACCAGACCTCAAATCAATCTTAGAAAATACAACACCCTTCATTTAGTCAAGCAAATCATCAATCCTAGGTAAACGATAGTGATTTTTGATAGTTACCTTATTCAACATGTGGTAATAAATGAAAATCCTTAGATTACTATCCTTCATATTCACAAAGACTACTGAAGAACTCCAAGGAGACACACTTGGCTGTATACTTTCATTATCTAAAAGTTATTACAACTAGACTGTTCATTCTTGTTGATCAACCATATTAATATAGTAAGGTGCCATATATGTAGGGGTATATCTAGGTATGATGTCAATAGATAAGTTAAATTTTGGCTTGGGTGTTAACCTGGGTAGCTTTTCAAGAAAAACAACTATTAACTCCATTAAAATATGAAAAATTTTCATGCTTCAGTTCTTTTTCATTGGATTTTTTTTTTCAGTTGGAATACATAGAGCTTTCAACCCTTCCTAAAAGCTCTTTTCAACTATATGGCTAAACATTCTTTACATCTTATGTACCCTTGCATTCTTTGAAATTCTACAATTTGGGCAAGGTCATTGGTGCATCACAGTCTATTACCCACACAATCAAATCTAGCTTGATGTTCATGTAGCTAATCCATTTTGATAATGAGATCATAAGTACATAAAGGATAAATAAAAAAATCTATTACACAATAATAAATCAATATAGTCAAATGAAATCCATTAATTTTACCTTAGGTCTTAATTGGATCGGTTTATAAGTTAGCATTGTGATTATCAACAACAACATATACTCTATGGTTTTTTAATTGGCCTAATTTTAGTTTAGGATATGTCTTTTTATATTGATTGTCAACACATTATTAACACATAATCTATCTTGAAGATGCTACTAGAATAGTTTTATCACCCATGGAAGGTCCATGTGGGTTGTTTTGATGTTGTTCCTTCTTTTAAGAACCAAATTTAGAAGATCTATGGGACTTGAAATTCCTTTCTTGATTGGAAAAATTTCTGAAATTTTTATTACCTCTTAAAAATCTATTGTTAGGATCAAATTTTCTAAATTTTTTTTTCACGGGAGAAAGGTTCTTGGCTATAGACTACTTCTTGTTTGACTTGAATTCTTATCTTTCCTTTTGGTGAGACTTTTCTCTTTCCTCAACCTTGTAAGCTAATTCGATTGTTGAAACCAAGGTTTTTGGATTTGTCATGTTAACATCATGCATCAACATAATATTAAGCCCAAGCTCTAATTTAGTAATCTTAGTTTTTTCATTGCGTATATAGTTCGCATGATGTGGTAAGTTCAAAAACTTTTTCTCATATTTAGCATCAAACATGTTATCTTGTTTTAATAGATGAAAATAAGTTATTTTTTTCTCCTTATAATCTGTATTTAGGGACTTCTTATGAAATTGAGCCTCAAAAATAGACCAAGATAGGTTTAAAGGCTGATACCCTTCAATAGCACCAAGGTGGTTCCACCATAATGTTGCAAGTCTTACTATCTGATAGGTTACTACTCTAGCTTTCACATTGGAAGGAATATTATGAAAATTGAATTAATTTTGAAAGCGTACAAATAAATAATCAACTACATCACCTGATTCTTTATTTTAAATAGTAGGTGATGGAAGCTTATTCATCTCTTTGATGATTAGGTCAATGATGGTCAAAGGTAGTTCTTGAAATATAGGTCCTACTTATCCCATTTCAATTTTGGGTACTTCCTCTTGAGATACCCCCTCAAGATTATTTAATATTTGTTTTTTATTATCCATATTTCCTTACAAAGTGTTAAGGGATGTCAAGATTCCATTGAGGATTTCCTCATGCTTAGCAGTTGGAATCTCACTAAGTGATTTAGCATGGGGTACCTCAGTATTACTATTAGCATTATTCATAGGTATCTCATCTAATTTGTGAACATGAATGTAACCTTGATGAACCCTTCCACATCCTCAACCTCTACGCCTATCTGGGTTGACATTCAAAGTATTTTCATGGATGTTACCTCCACTTGATCATGTTCTAACCATCTTGAGAAATCACAAGTGATAACTTAGAATATTGAAATTATTTAAAGTAAAAATACTCATTCCTAGAGTTTCCTAGAGTATAAAATTGATCTTATACTATATGAAACAACCCCAAAAATATTTTGGAATCATATACAAGAGTATGCTCTGGACATGTGTTAGGCCCTCCTACAAGTCTTGTTAATGCAATGAAAATAGTCAATGCACTATGCACATACACAACTAAAACTAAAAAAGAGGAATTGAGGTAGTTTGCTAGAGGTAAACACATAAAAAAGGTACTATGGGAAAGTTGGTTTTTGTTTTATAAATATTATGGAGTTCATGGCATATCAGTGTACGCATACGTTGATAAGTCTCAAGCACCATAAGTGTCACTCGTACAATGATCCTTAAGTCTTATTGAAAGGATTGAAGTGATATAATAACTTATTTATCATTCTTGATTTCATTATGGTTTATTTAAAATTAATTTATCTATCTAAGTAAATAACCTAACTAAGACATTGTACATGATCATTTTTTAATCAAAAAAATTAATTTAAATATTAATTCTTTTTTTGAAATAATATAAGCATCTACTTATTAATATCAAATTTTGCAATTCAAAATATATAACTTATGATGTAATATATAGCTAAAAATAGAATGCATACCTTGCACGTATAAAAATATATCTAAAGTGCATGATAGAAGAAAACATTTGTTTTATTTTTCTCACAGTTCAACTATCAAGTTTATGCATTGCAAAATGGATTAAGTGTCACAAATACACCTATGTATTATGAATAAGAGTAACAAGTTGACCAACACTAATTCATATAATGCAAGTTACTATGTAACTTTTATCTAAATTCCCATATAAATTATTCATTCTAAATTAAACAAGTTGTAGAATTAATTAACTAGAGTAAAACATCCAAATATGTATGTTCCTTAAAGTGGCAAGATAGAAAAAATATTAAATTATTTCACAATGTAATTCATATCTAATTTATTTTATCTATTTAAAACATATTTAAAAATATTCTTTATTGATGTTAAATAGGGAATTTTTTTTAGCTAGGGTCCCCAAACCCTAGAAGTACATCAAAATATAGAAAAACTAGACAAAAATATAACCCTAAAAATAATTTAACTGACACAACATAAAGGAAACAAGAGAACAACTAAAAAATCACTCCCTTATATCCATACAACTTATTATATTTCATACTTCTCAAAATATCTTCCTAACATGCCTTCATATTGCTAAGATTCATGTCTATTTTCATGATAATGCTTTCATAGTTAATGTTGTGTGTTACATTGATACTTTGGCCATTTTTATCATTTCTTTTACCTATATAGTTGGGATCAAATAGGTCTTTGAGTTGATCTTGAAGGTCTTCCATATTCTGTAATCCTTCATTCATAGCAGCTTTACTACAGTTCATAATGAAATTGAGTTTGTTCCAAATATTCTCATTGGCATGCTCAGGGAGATCTACCATGAAACCAAGTCTTTGAATATGTAAATCCTCTTATTTATCAATCCAAGATTTGGATAACTTTTCATTTTCCTATTTTATTATGTTCATCCTAATTTTTTGCCTCAATATTTCCCTCATGAGCCATCTCATGAGAAAATTTTGTAACTCCATTTCTTTAGTCAACACATCAGTGTTCTCCCTACTCTTGAGTGAGTTTTCAATTTGATTAAACTCTTTGTTCTTATCTTTCTAGAACTATTCTTTATCCTATTTATCAATATTATCTACTTAGATCTTTTCCTTTTGATTCTCAAACCTTGTCTCAGTATTCCTTTGTGTATTAGTGGTGTCCTTAATGCTACACTCTTCCCTCTCTTTGTTGTCGCTATCCACAATAAAAAAGTGCATTTCCCCATTTTTGTAGAGAGGGGTCTACTACTTTTTGATATCCTTAGATTTGGTATTGTCTTTGAGCTCATTGGTACAGTTGGAATTACCTCTTAAATGTTTCTTAATACCCTCTTATTTTTTGTTATTTTCCTTTCCTATCTTCATTTTTTTCTCCAATTTAAATTGCCTTGGTATTAGTACCCCTACTTGGGCTATTTAGGTATTTAATCCAAATTTTATTAATCTTTCTCATGTCCACTAGTCCTTTACTCATTTTTTTCTTCCTTTTTAAAAGTAATATTAGGTATTAATTGATTTGTTCCCTTGAAGTATTTGTAAATGAGGTATATAGCACCGTCATGTCGAGGAGCTATATAACTACCATTTTTAAATTTTTATATGGAGTTTTGCATAGATTTGAGGATGAAAAAAGTTATACTTAAACCTACTCTATGTCTAAAGTAAATTAACATCCTAAACATAGACCACCTAAAAATATTGTATCGGCCTTCTAAAGTAACATACTAGATAAGATGAAAAACTACCTCAGCATATGGTTTGGGTAAATATTCTTTGTCGAATACATTATGTAGCTTTTCTAGCTATTCACCCTCCTCTATAAATGCCTCTTTATCCAATTTTTAATCTCTAAGAGTGTAGTAGCTTTTGGTTTTTTCTATGCTCAAACCCATCACATGGGCAATGAGCTTCTCAATGATTTCAGGTATGACCCCATTAATGTTGACAACCCTTTCCTCCTAAGCTCTAGAAAACCCAATGGATCGATGTCTATTTAAAACGTCAATGTTTTCCATGAATCTAGTAAGATCCCCTACCTACAAGGCATTCTAGACTCTACTGTTAGGTTTGACCTCTATTTGTAGCTTGGGCTCTATTCTATTGGGTAAGCCCATATTGATAATGTTATTCTTACATGGCTATGGGAATCCTTTCTTGTCTACTCTAAAACACCACTTAGAAGCATCATTAAAACTACCATGAGGCAAATAATGAGACTCAACATGTTATTTTTCTTTTTGTATATGCTTATCCCAACTGGAATTGGGGTCCATGGGTCTAAGTTCCTACATATTTGATGAAATTATAAGGTCTCCACTAGACATGAGGTAATGAACTATAAAACTCTATATTAATAGAGGAATTTTTTGCTTCATTAGTTATTCTTGTTAATAATTCTCTATGTAAGTTGTCATGATCTTTCCATGTTTTGAAGCCCACATTTCTAATTCCCTTATTAGAAAACTAATCTATAATTCCATTAACTTCCTTGGACATGTGCAGAATGTGTACTTATTGGAAAGAGTTTAGAATTATCTTCACTTCATCAATTATATTTTTTATAGTCTAGCTTGGGGGTGTTTGTCAATTAAACAATTGACAATGTTCAGGGAGTCTCCTTTCACCTCCATCTTTTGGATATTAAGTTGTTTAGCTAATATGAGGCCTTAAAGGACATCTAAAGCCTCCACCTAGTGATTAGTCTTAGTGCCCATATCTATTACATATGCCCCAATTAGCTTCCCTTTATAATCTTTGATGATGCCTCCTCCTCCTCTAATTCTTTGATTTTCTTTTGATGCATCATCAAAATTTAGTTTCATCCATCCTTCAGCTGGGACTTTCATTTAGTTCTATTTAGAATTTCCTCTTTAAGGTGTGGTTTTCCTATGACTGATAGATCAATCTACTAGTTTTATACATGAAACCATTCAAAGGAGTGGAATTACTTGATTTTTTTATTTTGATGGAGTTTGAATTATCCTTAAAAGCTGAAAATTTTCTTTTAGAGGTCACTTTACTAGTACACTTATTTTCACTAAAGATGATGTTGTTTCTAGCACCCAATATCCCCCACTAAATGTGTGAAAGGGTAAGGTTCCATAACTGCTTAAGATGAGGATTTTTAAAGGGGAAGCTCTAAGCAATCCAAAATTCAATTTTGGCTCCTAGGTGGGCCCAAGAGATGTTGAATTTCCTCAAAAAATTCCACACTTTCTATGTGAAATTATAGTTAATGAGAAGCTAGGAGATGGTTTCATTTTCTTCTTTACATAGGACACATCTATTTCTTATAATGCATCCTTTTTCTCTTAAATTTTCAACCATCCAAATCTTCTCTTGAATGGAAAAGCATGCAAATAAACCTATTTTCAGGGTGATTAATTTTTTCCAAACTCCTTTCCATCTCACCTCAACATCTTGATTTTGGGAGATACTTTCCTACCCAAATTTGACATTATAGTTCCTGTCAAAGGAATTATTCCACACCATTTTGTCTTCCCTATCAATTTTAGTGATATGGATGGATTTAAGAACCTTGCTCAAGTCTTTAATTTTGTTCTATTCATTATGGTTTACTCCATCTAGGCTTATTTCTATTTAATGTTTAAAACCATTTCTTGTTTGCCAATAATCAGTGACAACCTATCCATACTATTTCCTTATACTCTCTTGTATATGTTGTTTAATATTCCTTTGAATCTGAGACAAATATATGTTCCATTTGTCTCCCCAAAAGTTTATATTCCTGCCACTACCCATGTGCCACATGGATCCTTTAGGAATGATCTCCCTATTTTCGATTAGGAAGTTCCAAATATGAGACCCTCTAATAAACTGCTTGTCTTTCAAAATGACAATAGGGTTCCTCAATTTAAGGTATTTGTGAGATAATATCTTGTACCAAGTCAAATTAGTAGTTATTAATCTCCACATTAACTTGAATATCATAGCTTTATTGATCTTTTGAATATTTATTATGCCTAGACCTACAAATATTTTTTTATTACATACTTTCCTCTTACCTTCATAATCATTCCATATGAAGTTTCTTTGAATTTTGTTGAGAATTTCTTCCACTCCTTTTGTCAATTTGAAGAGAAAAAGAGTGTAATTTTTAAGGCTTTGAATAACCAATTTAATCAAGACAACTTTCCCTGCTTGAGAAAGGAGTTTCCCTTTCCACCCCACAAGTATTTTTTAGAATATTTTAATTAACATATTCTAGGCACTTAATTCTAGTTGATCACTGATAAGAGGCATGTTGAGATAGGCTGACAATATATTCTTAATTTAGAAACCCAAGATCCATATAATTCTATTTTTTTCTAGCTTCCATAGTGTTAAAAAGTAAATTGAGCTCTTGTAAAAAAAAGTTTTTTTGGTTAGTAGATTTTTCATACATGACCAAAAATATCTTTAAAGTCCTTGCTTCCTAGATAGAAGCTTCAACCAATGATATTATATCATCTACAAACTATTGATGAGTAATGGGCTCTACCTGGTTGGCTGGCTTGAAGCCTCTTAGTTGTCCATCTGCTAAATCCTTAGAAATATACCTGCTTAGAGACTCCACCATGATAATAAACAAAAAGGGTGATAGAGGTTCCCCTTTCCTTATTAATTTGGCACTTTTAAAATATCCATAATCCATTCCATTAACAAGAATAGAGAATATGTAGGTGGATATGTAGGTTGTAATGATTTCCCTTAATTTTTTATTAAAACCAAATTGGTTCAAGACCATATCTAAGAAATTCTAGTATAATCTATCATAAGCCTTGGCCATATTTAATTTGAGGATCACAGCTACCATTTTACTAATCTCCATGGAATGAATAGCTTCATGGACAATAATTACTCCATCTTGTATTTGTCTTCCTAGTACAAACCTTCCTTGCTAAACATTTATGATTTTCTCCATGATAGGTTACAATCTCATGGTGATAACTTTACTGATGATTTTATAGAATGAATTGCACAAACTTATAGATCTAAAGTCTATCAAATTCACTACCCCTTCTTTCTTGGGAATGAACACGAGAAAAGTGTGATTAAATTCTTTAAGCAGTTATCCTAACTCAAGGAATTTATTAACAACAGTAGTGACATCCTCACCTATAATGCCCTAGAAAGTCTTAAATAAAGCAATAGGTATTCCATTCAGTCCTAGGGATTTATCCAGGGTAATTCTAAAAATGATGAAATCAAGATCCTCCTTACATGTGGGTTCCAATAACATATAATTATCCTCTTAATTTATTAGCTCTAGAATGACACTAACAAATTCTTTCTCAAAATAAATGTTACACACACACACACACACACACACACACACACACACACACACACACACACACACACACCTTGTTAATCTCTACTTGATCTTCAATAATATTCCCTTCTATGTTGGTAATCTCCCTAATGGTATTGTGATTCTTATGCTTAAGTGTTGATAAATATAATTTTTTTTGTGTTTTTATCTCCTTCTTTAAGCCAAATATTTCTTTTTTTTTTGCCGCCATAGTGATTCTTCTATAGCTGCTATAGTATGGTAGCTACACAAAATTTGTTTTTCCCTATTTTGTATTTGAAGATCATACCCCTTGTTTTCAATCTCTTCCTCAATTTTAATCAATTCTTCTTTTAGAGTTTTTCTCTACCCAAAAATATTGCCAAACCCTTGTTTGTTCCATTGCTTGAATTTAAGTTTGATCTTTTTAACATATTTCCATAATTAAATCTAATGTGAAAATGTCTAAGTAATCTCAAGTGAATATTAAATTTATGTTAAGATTTAATAGGGTTATGTATATTGTTAAAGTTGTACATATATGTCAAATTAATCAACTAAAATGTAATCAATATTATAAGAGAACATTAGATCAATGAAGGATCAATATAGCAATAAACAAGTATATAGGAATTGATTTCATTTACAAAGCTAAGTCCCACGTAAGAATTATTAATTCAGTTTAGGACTATTATATATAAACTACTGGTATGTCAATCACTTCTAACATATTTATGATCATAAAGAATAAAGGATTAACTCAATAATTAAACAATAAAAGGTACTTGTAAAATAGCTTCAACCAAGATTTAATTTATCTTTTCAATGTTCCATTTTTAATCTATTCATAACATCTATTAGCAGTCAACAAGATCACTATAATTATTAAATTAACAACTATAATTTATATTAAATATACACATCAATAATTTAATCAAATTAATAAATACACTTGTTACCATCTTCCATATGAAGTCATCAAAGCATGGAGTCAAAGATGATCAAGATGAACCCACCCAACTAGCCCTATGAGTTGAACCATTAGTGGCCCTCACCACCCCAACCATCAGGAGGATGATGGTTACAGTAAATAGGAATATGAAATAAATTTTAAGCACATTGATCTCTGAATAAAAGATATATCAAATAAAAAGACACACACAACACAATAAAATCATTCCAAGGTGAGATGGAATAATCAAACCATCTAAGTATAAATTGTGGGGATGGTTAAATTAAGCTATCAAATGGTATATAATGGATTAATCCTAATCCATTATATATCTTTTGAAATTATCATACTTGGAGTCATGTCTAATATCATAACCAGCCTTAACCATCCAAACCCACAATATATCATTTTAAATAGTTAGGTCTAGTCCAAGAATTCAATCCACACATTCTAACAAGTAACTTAACCTAAAATAAAACCAATTTTAATAATGACATAACCAGAACATAGTTTAGTTAAAAAATATTAATTCAACACAACAAAAAGTAATAGTCTTGCCTCCATATGTCACTAGTCTAAACACAACCTAAAATAATTAAGAATGACTAAGTCAAAGCATCTATAAAAATACATTAATAATATAATAATTTATGACTTATAAGGATCATCATAAAACACATTAAAATCTTAAATTTTGACATAATCAATAAAATGATATGGTCATGATTATAAAATGAACATCATTAAACCTAGATAATAATAAGAATGATTAAAACTATCAAACCTACTAAAAATCAAGACCTGATCAATCTAAAGCCTATGGTCGAGATGAAAGATTATAGTGAAACCCATAAAGTTTAAACAAATAACCCAGTCACAATAAGAAATATAGTGGCATAAATCTCACACACGCACACACACACACACACACACACACACACACACACACACACACACACACACACACACACATCAATAAAACTAAACTCTTGAATAGTTTGATAAGAAAAACCTTATCAAGATCGACCATGACACAATCACTTAATAATGATAATTACACCATCAATTTCCAAATGATCTAAATTTAAAAAAAAATACAAGGCTCAAAACCTCAACAATACAATGGTTTGTAACTAGATAGCCTAGAATCCCACAAAACAAAGTCATGGCTTACCTAGTAGTTGAAATACCATAGTCTATAATAATAAAGTTTATAAACAATAGTGATTAATTTAAATGATACATCGAGCTCAAAATTTAGCATGTTAATACAACAAAAAAATATAACCATAATGATAAACATACCAATGCATCTATGTAAACATAACATGGGTTTGGTATAAACATAATATAACAAGAACCAAATAATAATATAATCAAAACCCAAGATAATATGACCCAAAAATCCAACATATCTATAAGTTTCAATCAGATAATGAGTAGGACTACCATAAAGTAAGATCATCAGGAGATTTAATAATGCAGTCTATAAATTCATTTGGCCTTCATAGACCACATAAATGGGTTCACCCAGACATAATATAAACCAAACAAACTAAGAAAAATAGACATGACCCAGGTCTTTTCTCAAAGGACACAGTCATCAACAACCATTTTTAAGAGGACATAGTTATTTACATTAACACAATTGATTTAAAAAAACATATTCACCCATAATAGATACCAAGATCATGTTTCCGATTATACCCGTGAGAAACCCATTAATATTTATAAATTGAAACAAATATATATGCATATACAACCAAGATAAACACATAAAATCCTGTCTATAAAAAATAGTCATTAAAAATGATCAAATTATTGTTATATCTAAAGACATAGAGCTTTCTAACCTTTATAACATTCATCCTTTAAAACATGTGGGAAACACATAATACTCAACTTCTCATGCATGAAAACATATTCCATGACCTGTTTAAGAAAACAATGAACTGACTCTATATATATTTATTTATTGCAAGTTTATATGTAATGAATGTATTGATATATAGTCTTAAGGGGTCTTCATATGTACTTAGAAGTCCAAATATTTTTAGATGCATGCATAACCTCTAAATTTTTATCATTATTAAAACATCTTTACAAAAACAAACCAAAAAAACACAAAAAAATTACTTGAAAAAACATTAAAGATTCCATAAGCTCAAAATAATGAGAATCTCTAAGACTTGCCAAACACTATTGTCTATTTTCCAAACCATTCAACTCACCATTAAAAATATTCAAACCATTTTACTATTTACTCCCAAAAAATTCCATCTTCCTAACACTTCTACTTGTCATTTGCATTCCCCATTCTTTCCATCAATTACCCCATACCCCCAATCACTTCACATTCAATTCTAGGAGAAGAGAGAAACACCTCTAGATCCCAAAATAATCCCAACCAACCTAGTCATTAATGGTGAGTCTGGAAAGTTTGATGACCAAGAAACCTACCACCAATAGAAAACAGGATTAGTATTAATCAAATAGGATTAAACATAAACTGAATAGTATAACATTATAACCTTCACCATAATTCCACCTACCTCATTAAATGAGGTTAACATATTTTCCTTGAAAAATATTGACTTCAGTTGATATAGTATAAAATTAAACCAAGATTAGGTCAAATGATGACTATCACTAGTTATTAAAATAGTATGCCATCATCTTAGAAATCATGCTAGGTCGAAGGGTTTAGCGTAAGAAAAAAAGGTGATAAGGGTTCCCAAGGGTGGGTGTTAGGTTTAGGTGGGTTTAGTTAGGTTTAGGTAAATAATTGAATAGTTCATTAGGATTAATGGAGAACAAGATAGATTCAGAGACTTGCAGGAAATAAAGAATGGAGCTATGTGTATAAAAAGATTATGGCCATCAAAAATTTAATAGAATATAATGAAAATCAATAATAATTGATGACTCATAATGATATTGGTAAGGTACAATAGCAATCACCAACACAAGGACCACAATTGACAAATATAATGACCAAAATAAAGTGTTCAAAGGATAATCAAATAATAAGTATGCCTTTTATACATGTTGACATGCTTAGAATTTATTAGTTTTGGGAGTATAGCATCCATCACCTATCTATATCATAGACAAAAACCTAAAACCACAAAAATGGCATAAATCACATTATGTTATAAATCAATAATCGATAAAATTTTATAAAATCACCATCAGTGGTAATAAGTCTATAAAATAATTAATAATAGAATTAAGTACACAACCAACACTACTACAAAAAGTACCATAATTAATCTAGCTAAACAATAGTTAATAACTAGTCTAACAAACATAATGTTAATGTCATGACAACAAAATATATAAGTAAAATATGGGATTGTAACATAAATGAAAAAAAAAGTTAATTATTTTAATGTAAAAATAAAGTAATACATGTTTTTGGTATATGAAAAATATTACCTTATTTAAACACAAATCCAAATCACTATAAGAGTAGTAAATTATGAGACAAAAAAAACACAATAACTACTCTAATGTAGAGTTTCATGCTCAATTATTTATTTATGTGGTAAGATAATACAGGATTATGAATTCAAGGCCTCTAATGTAAACATTTACATAGATCTAAATGTTGTAGTAGCTACCACACAAGTAACACTAATAAAAATATTTGAGCCATAATTCCTATTTCATTCATACATTTGGTTGTACAAGTTGATACTAAATTTTAAGATCAATTTTAGTTTCACAAAAAACATCATCCACAATGATTATTTTTTTCACAATGTCAAATCCAAAAAACATAGTTGTATTTTTTGGAAGTAAGAGATATTAGATTCATGAAGTAATTATATGATCTAGTTATGTTGTGCAATCTCCTATGAATATTATGCATTATAAATATGCAAATTTAACATTAAAAACTTCATGTTATAATATCACATCACTTCAATCAATAAATAAAAATAGATTAATAAAACCATGTATACAAATATAGCTATTTTATGAAATTATATTAAATAACTTGTATTAAGTAAGATCCAAAATTAGCCAAATGGTTCATGAGGTATTAGGTAAGTTCTATGGATCTAAAATAACCCAAAATAAAAATTTGGAATCATATATTAGAGTATGATTTGGACATGTTTTAGGCCCTCTTACAAGTCTTGATAATATAATGAAAATAGTTAATGCACTACGTGCATATGCAACTAGATCTGAAGGAGGGGAACTGAGGCAGTTCACTAGAGGTAAAAACATACAAAAGGTACTATGGGGAAGCTATTTGTTGATTTATAAGGATTATGTAATTTAGGGTGAATCAGTCTACACATACACTGATAAGTTTGGAGTGCCATAAGTGGCACTCTTACTTCTTTATAGGACTATTTCTAAGTCCTTAATCATAGGTAAATACCTCACTCTCCTCATTGGGTTTTAGTCCTATTCGAGGATGGTTAAGTTAAAGGATTGGTTTAACTGAGAAGGATAACTTTATTGTTTCTAAGTTATCATTTAGGTTAATCATGAGTTTAGATCAATATACATGTTATATAAATTAAATAAAAACTTAAAACTAACAAAGAAAATAAATTCCACACTTGTATATTTTAATTTATTCATGCAACTAATCATGTTAAAGCATAAGATAAAATATATTAAGTACAAGATTATTTACTGCTACCAGCTAGGTTATAATAGCCTTCAACCTTTAAGGTCATTTCACCATTCATACATCATTTATATCAAACATAGATGTTTACAGTAATTTATGATGTAGTTATAACTCATTATTATCATTCTATAATCTATACAACTATTTAAATTGGCATAGCCAATACAATAATAAAAGAGTTTAAGATTTTTAAGCAATTAAAACTGAACTATTTGTTTAAAGGAATAATTTATACATGCATTGATAATTTTAATTAGATATCTAATTAAGGAAGAATTATCTTCATTCCATATTCCATAAATGAATACTTTAAATGAATTATTATGTTAAGAATTCATTTTATATTCAACTAGATAACTATAAAATATCAAGCATACAATAGTAGAGATCAAGCATGGAGTTCAACATCACAAGAAATGAAGTTTATTCAAGTTCCAAGATGAGTGGAACCCAAATAAAAGCTTCCACTTCAGGAACTCTTACAAGGTTTTTTGTTTGGGCAGCCAAGGCAACAAGATAAGCTAGTTCAACCATAGAGAAAGGTGGAAAAGCATACAACTAGATAAGAAAGAAAACAATGATCCTTAAGTATTATTGAAAGGATTGACTTGACATAATAACTTATTTATCATTCTTGATTTCATTATGGTTTTATCAAAATTCATTTATCTAGTCAAGTAAATAATCTAAGTAAGACATTATACATGATCATTTTTGAATCATAAAAATTAATTTAGCTATTAGTTCTTTTTTTTAAATAGTATAAGTATCTACTTATTAATCTTAGATTTCATAATTTAACATATATATCTTAAGATGCAATATATATCTGTAAATGGAATACATACCTTGCACACAACCAAATATGTCTAAGCATGATAGAAGGGAGTATTTATTTTATTTTTCTCATGGTCAAACTATCAAGTTTATTCATTGCCAAAAAGATTAAGTGGCATAAATGAATCTATGTATTATGAACAAGAGTAACAAGCTAACCAACACTAATTCAGCTAATGCAAGTTACTACATAAATTCCATCTAAATTCCCATAGAAATTATTCATTGTGAATTAAAAAATCTTTAGAATTAATGAACCATAATAAAGCATCCAAATATATATGTTTCCTTAAAGTGGCAAGCTAGAAAAAATATTAACTTCTTTCCCAACATAATTCATATATGATTTATTTTTTATATTTAAAACAAACTTCTAGAATTAAATCAAATGTGAAAATGTCTAAGTAATCCTGAGTGAATATTCAATTGACATCCAAATTTAATAAGGCAATGTATATTATTAAAGATGTGCATATATGTCAAATTAATCAACTAAGATGTAATAAATATTATAAGATAAATTTAGATCAATGAAGGATCAATGTAATAATGCAAAGTATATACGAATTCATTTTAGTTACATAGTGAAGCCCCACTTATGAATTATTAAATCAGTGTAGGATTATTCTATATAAACTAGTTTTATGCCCAATCAATTATAACACATTTATAATCATAAATAATATAGGATTATATCAATAATCAAACAATACAAAGTACATATATAATAGTGTAGTTATATAAAATGTGAAAATTGGTTGCTTGAGTGTGGCTTTGACACCCAACCCATAGATCTGTCTTGCATACTCTCATGACCTTTATAGACACCTTTTTGTTTACTCTCAGTCATCCATAGACTTAAAAAACTTGATTCTAGCTTAGACATGCTATATTTTTTGTGATAATTCCATCCCCCTAGGTCCTACACCTTTAGGACAATAGTGCCCAACTTGGACTATAACATTGGACCCTAGGGAGTTCATTTTTGGTGCTCCTATCCAATTATATTTTTAGCTCCAATGGTGACTTCCTTCTAGTTCTTATCCTTCTTCTTTTTACCCTAATGTGAATACATTCAACCTACAACCAATATATCTCTATAAAATCCCATTCAAAGTTAATTTAGAGGTAGATTGGCAAATATTAGAAAATCAAGAAAGAATACAAGGAAGACTACTGAGGCAAACATCCCTATTCTCTACATATAGCCATCCAATATAGCTACAAGAACATCTAAATCCTCACACCAATCCCTAGCCACCTGAAGCACACTCAGTTTATCATTTTTTCATCTTCATAACACTATTACACAAAGGACATCAAGTGGGAGAACTACATATGGCTTGATCCCTCTTTCGATTATTGGTATGTAGGTAGCATGCCCACACAAGGGATGTAGATACACATTTAGTGCATATTACACACACTAACCCCCTTTATTTCTCAAGATTGATCAAATAATAATGAAGTCTAGGGTTTTATGACTAAATCATCTCTACAAATAGTTTTTTAGACCTTCAATAATCAAAATTTCATAGGTAGGGTCATATAAGGACAATGAATAAAACCCAAAAAAATCAAGTCTTTGGGACAACATCAACAAAAGAGGATTATAACATTAGACCCCATGGTGTTCTATTTTGGTGCTCCTATCATTTCAAAAACTAAAATATTGATCTTGATTTATGACACTATCCTAGTCTTGCATAACAAATTCTAAACCTTGTTTCAGTCGTTTCATCTGATTCTCAACCAGGTCTTATTTTATTCATATTTATTGCTATTTATAGAAATATTAAAAATATAGATAAATTATATAAATTAGTAGTTAAATTATTGCAATAATATTTAATGATTTCCTATTCTAGCCCCTTAACTAAATTAGGAATAATACTCCAATATTTCCAAAATTGTTAAATCATTTGGTGAACCTGACTTACTTTGTTTGAGCATAAAAAACATAGAAATCCTAGGGTAAATTCATTTTTTATTTTTATAATATTTTTTAAAATTTTTCCTACATATTTTAAATCAAAAATTCACATTTACTTTTTAAAATTTACCTTAGTAATATAAAAAATCATTTATTCCAAACGCTAGTTGAATTTACTAGGTCCTTTTGTGCACAAAAACCCTAGAGACCCCAAGGTAAATTCATTCCTAATTTTTCCAATATTTTTATAAACTTTTACCTACATATTTAAATAAAAAATTCACATTAAATTTTAAAATTTCTTATTAATTTTAAAAATATCATTTTTTAGAACCTTAGTTGCATATACTAGGTCCCTTTGTTTCTTGAGATATCATCTCATAGATTTTTATATAAAAAATACAAATGGATCTTACTCATTTCAAAAAAATTATTGTGAATAATAAGGAGACCATACTCGGTCCTATCATGTACATGAATGATGAAGTTTACCATATGTTAATACAAATATTCATTCCTTGCATTTCATGCCTACTTTTCATAATATGGGACGATATTAATAAATTTATTACTAAACATGTTAAGATACCTCTTACCTCACCTCCCTTGGAGTCTTTATTCCATATTGAGTCATGTTGCATGGTCCATTTTTCTCTTCCCCAAGTCACTACCCATCACCAAAGAGCCCATTTGACAACCTTTGTCCTTCCACCACCTCAAATTATTTATTATCTTCATTGTCCTCCCATAGCTACTATTAGTCTTATACAAATAATAGATAATATAGTTAGATTTTTTACTCAATGTGCTACCATGCCTCCCCTACCTAGTCAGGAACCCCACTAGCATAGGCAGATTTATATAAGACATATGATATTATTGATCAGTTGAGAAACACACTAGATAAGATTTTCATGTTAGAACTAATTCATAAAGTTAATGTGTTCAAAGACATTATTTATCAAGTAGTCACTTAGACTTCTATGCACATTAATTCAGAAGCTTCTTATTTTCCATTAGTGGTCAACAAGTTCAAAACTATAGAAGATGTTATTTACTTTGATTGTGAGGACATGCCATCTTAGACAATTATTAATCAAAATTTACCACTATTCATACAAGCTCAAGTCAAAACTAACACATTTAAGAGAGTTTTAGTTGATAGTGAGTCCAGACTTAATATATTTAATATTAAATTCTTACAAACTATGGGTGTAGATATGGCATCCATGCAAAAATCATATAAGAATATTATAGGGTTTGATGATATACCACGATAGACATTGGGCGCCATTACTTTGGATATCATGGTTGGGCCTAAAACCCTCTCTATATAGTTTTAGTTCATGTTAGGTCCTCTCCATTATAATATTTTACTTTGATGACCTTGGATACACACTATGGGGGTAGCTATTTCTGCTCTTCACTAATGTGTTAAGTTTTTGTATAAATAATACTTATACACATGCCTAGAAAATAACTAGCCATTGAAATATTATAAAATTACAGAGTCATCTTCAACCATTTTTCTAGATGGGACACCTCATATCATAGTTTAGTCACCACCTCATTGCATTTCTCTTGATTAGATACATACATATGAGGTAGGAGATACTAGCACATCTTGCACTCCACTTACAATTGTGTCCTCAGCTCTAAATACTCAGGCAGTCATCATAGCTTTAGCGATTCTAGCTACTACATTAGTCACAATTTCTACACCTATTAAAATTATACAATCATTGATATTAGTTCTAGTAGTACCAATTGATTCTACAAATACAGCTCCTTCAAAATTTATAGTTGCTTTAATGGTTATAAATACTCTCACAACACCCATCATCTTCTTCTACTAATATAGTTGATGATACTCCCATATCAAAGTTACCCCTTGTGATAAATAATGAGTTACCATATGTACATGATGTTGATATAGATTCGTAGGATACTTTAGATGATGATACGACACCCACACTCATAGATGACTATTTATGTGGATTGCGATTTACACTAGTTGTTCTAGGAGAGTACCAAAATGACTCTAGATCTTTCGTTACACATCCTATATCACTCTTAGCATCTTAAACTACACTCTCAGGATATAATCCACATTCATGAACATAGATAGATCACTTGGCACATATAGTTCGCATGAATACCTCTATGGATATAGAGCTAGTCATTCAATTTTAGGTAGGCAATACATAACATCAGCCATAGATTATGCTATGATGTTACTTGATCATGGATTAATAATACTACCTACAATACAATATAGATATATTAGTAGATTATCATGGTAGGATGGTCACCCATTTTGTCTCTTTCACTAAATCATAGGCTATGACACCAACTCATGTACAACTTTACAATAGAGATTAGGTCAACTATAGGTTTAGGGTAATATTTAGATTACATCACCACTAACACTAGTATTACCACTTCCACCAAAGTCATCTGATACTAGAGTTAAACATATTAGAGGAGAATCAACATCCTCACCACCAGAGCAACCTTTAGTTCACCTTCAACATGATGACACCATGTATGTAGAGTCTGCATCATATAATGATACTTTTGATGATGAACTTGAGGCATTTGATGATGGTTGTAATCCTTTCCTCCATCTCCATCCCAAATTAGCTCCATCCTTGTACCCTTTACCCCCTCCAACCTACTATTTTATGTCATTGTGTACATATTTATTTACTCATATACTTGTATATAGTTTCCTTTTAGCTTTATTGTACATAGTTTCTATTTGATTGCTTACACATAGCTTCTCTTCAATTTTTTGACATAGTCTCCTTATGATTTATTGTACGTAGTTTATAAAAAAAATATCAAAAACATTCAAATATGTCAAAATACAAAAACATTTAAATAATTCAAAAACATGAAAACATTTCATTTGTATTCATTATCCATGATTTACATTTATACTACCGTGATATACTTACATTTGTTGTTTTATGCTATTATTTGTTGATTTATCTACATTTCCATGCTTCACTCAATCCTTTTTGTGTGTGTAGTGACACCTAGATCCATGATTGCTTCATTCTACCCATTGAGTGGGAATCCTACTTCTACATTAAAGACATACATTGATATATCTACCCATCGGAGGCATCTTCTACATGACTATACCATACAGGTTATGTCATTCCTACACCACACACTCTAGTTATCATGTTGATGTTAATTACTTACTAGCTTATATAGATTACTCTATCAACACTCACTAGTATATAGCACTTATGTATTTCTTAGCATATACCTAGTCTTATACTACATGTCTTGCATACTTTCACTTCTTTATTTGATTAGTTAGATGGGATTATATTTCTAGCATTTACATGCTTTATTTTCTTGCTTTACATAGCTAGATATGATTTCATTTCTCAATTCTTATTCTATGTCTTGTATATGCATTAGGACATTTACCAACGTCTTTTGTTTATACTCTTCTA
>JARHVA010004071.1:570000-595000 GCA_037957365.1 Torreya grandis
CCCCCAATCTCTTCATATTCAATTCAGGGAGGAGATAGAAACACCTCCAAATCCTAAGGAAATCACCACCAACCTCACCATTAAAGGTGAGTCTGGAAGGCTCGATGACTAAACAAACCACCACCAATATAAAAGAGAATTAGTATTAATCAAATAGGATTAAACATAAACCAAATGGTTAACATTCAAAACTTCACCATAATGGCACTTACATCATTAATGAGGTTACCATATTTACCTTGTAAGCTATCAACCTAAATCGATAGAGTATCAAATTAAACCAAGCTTAGATCAAATTATGACTATACTTAGTCATTAAACTATTAGGTCATCATATTAGAGAATAGTGATTGGTTGAATGGTTTAGGGTAAGAACAAAGGGTGATAAGGCTTCCCAATGGGGGGGTGTTAGGTCTAAGTGGGTTTGATTAGGTTTTAGGTACAAAATTGAATAGGTTATTATGATTAATGGAGAACAAGAGAGATTTGGATACTTATGGGAAATAAATAATGGAGATGTGTGTACAAAAACAATACAACTGACAAACATTTAAAAAAATAAAATGAATAATAATAATAATAATAATAATAATAATAATAATTAATGACTCATAATGATATCGATAAGGTACAATAATAATTACCAACACAAGGACCACAACCGACAAATATAACAACCAAAATAAAGTATCTAAAGGATAATAAAATAATAATTATACATGTTTGACATGTTGATGTGCTTAGAATTCATTGGTTCTGGGAGTATAGCCTCCATCACCTACCTATTTCATAGACAAAAACCAACAACCACTAAAAATGGCATCAATCACGTTATGTCATAAATCAATAATCAACATAGATTTATAAAATTAGCATCAATAGTATTAAGTCTATAAAAATAATTAATCAAATAATTAAGTACGTAACCAACACTACTACAACAAGTACCACAGTTAATCTAGCTAAACAATAGTTAATAACTAGTCTAACAAACATAATGCTAATTCATGACAGCAAAATATATAATGAAAAGATGAGATCATAATAGACTCAATACCTTACTCCTAATTTTAATGTAATATGGGTTATTGGTTTTAAAGTAAGGGTGAGTGATTCATAAATATATCCAAAAAAGGTTGAAATGATACTACCAATCATGTATTTTCATAACTTGAAGAAACTATAGTTCTTAGTCTTTAGTTTTAGGTTCTATATACAAATCTCTCAATTATCTTTAAGATAATAAAACTAACCACAAAAATGTAACACATGCTTATATTATGTGGAATTAAATTGGATATATATAAAACATGGTGCCACCCATCTATGTTCCAAACCATATATGGTATCCACTATTATATTTGGTAATTGGACAATCTATTTCAATTATGGAAATCTACAATCTACTTTATTTAATAATGTAGAATCTTCTTATCATTTCTATTTTAATGACAAGGTATCTATATTATATTTGGATTGCATGCAAATTAAAGTCCAAGGAGATAAGGTTTCCATGGATTTTAGGCCTTATAAAGTGCTACTTGATCATTGGGAAAGTTCTCTAGGAAAAGTGAGTTATGTTCTCTAGATCCTTGACCATAGGGCCTGCCACCTCTTAGCACCTGGATGCATCTAAATTCTATCTCATAGTCATACCTAATATTACCTTCCCTATGAATAATAGATAGATTCCACTAAAACCACATGGAAAATATGTTGCTACTAATTCTCAATGGGGGTGACTAGTTATGCCTTCTGCTATTGTGGTGGAACCTCCTACTAGATGGGATATTATTGTTTATCTCGCTCCTCCAGACCCCAATGATGGTTGGTTGTCTTTGGATCCTCCATAAATAGAGATTTACAATTATAACACTCTTCATTTCATGTATTATCTTCCAAATCCTCCTTATAGTGTGAAATCATGTACCTAGGCTATTATATGTTCTTATTTTAGTATTGGTGTTGTTCTATTGTAGTGACTTGATTGACATTGATATTTTATCTTATCTAATTTATTTTCATGTTTTGATATATGGATTTTGTAGATAATAGATATACATTTCTTAGATTCCCTAATAGAGTAAAACACTAGCTCAAACCATGGAAATGGAGAAAACAAGATCAAGTGTCAACATCAATCAAGTCACTACAACAAAACAACACCAACACTAAAACAAGCACACATAATAAGCTAGGCACATGTTTTCACACTATAAGGAGGAGGTGGAGGATCATCCTTGGAATGCAAAGTGTTCCAATCATAAGTATATTTTAATGGAGGATCCAAAGCCACTTAACCATACATGGGGTTTAGATGATCCAAATAAATAGTAATATCCCATCTAGTAGGTGGTTAAACCATGGTAGTAGAAGGCCCAACTAGTGACCCCATAAACAGGTACTACAAAAATATTTCGAATGTGGTTGTATTTTATTTCATCTCCCTATTGAGAGGAGGGTAAAACTAGGTAGAACCATGATATATAATTTGCACATATATAGGTGATAAAAGTGGTAGGCCCTATGGTCAACGATCCATAGGAACATAACTCATTGTTCATGGATAACTCTCCCAGTGATAAAATAACACTTGTTAATTCCTAACATCCATGGAAACATTATATCCTTGGACTTAAATTTGCATGTATGTTGAAGATAATATAGATATAATGTAATTAATAGAGGATTCATAAGAATATTCCTCATTGTTAAATAAAGCAGAGTTTATAGCTTTCAATAATTGCACAATACCACCAAGTGAAATCAACTTTCTCCCTCCCTCTTGACAAGAGAAAAACATGTGTTCTAAGAAGGATTAGTTGGTGTAGGGTTAAGGGCCAATTCCCCTTTCATAGGGAAATACACCATGACAAAAATTTGAGTGTTATTTCTAACACTAATCATATCTATTTTAAAATGGTGAAGAGTCACATAGATGCTCATTTATTTTGACTATTATAATGTTTATTTTTTCCTCTATGTCTTTGTAATTAATGTAGACACCTATGTAGAGTTGTTTTGAAATCAGAGTAGACTATATATAGACAAACATATATCTTTCTCAACAGTATTACATGCACAAAAATCAAATAAATTATGTAAAAATTTATGTTCCAGTTATATTATCTCTTTCTTGATTCTTTGCATTATATCTCATATAACTTCTAAACATGCATATAGGTATAATTATAAATTATATAATTTATAATTATAATATATTTTAATATCATTTATGGTGTTGTACATCAAGTTCAATTAGGGCTTTGACATGCCTCTTGTATACTACCAAATTATGTAAACATGCATATATGTTTTAAAATGTGGAAACATGGATAATACATATGGATTTTTAGATTAACTAATTAAAACATTATGATATATCCTAATGTAATAAAAGGTTTTAATTTAATATAATCTCAATTGCAAAATATGGAAAGATAGGGAAGGGAGATTGAACTATTTGAAAAATTCATTCAATGAATATATAATATGTAAAATTGTCACAAATAAAACTTTGACAAAGCGATGCAATGATTAAATAATATTATACTAAATTTAATATTTATGTTTATTTTGAAAATTTTATCTTGAGATGATAAAAAATATATTTTCAATTTTTTATTTCTCATACTACCAATAATATTTCATTTGAGTTTTAAGTCCTTTTAAATTGTAGATGTTGGGGCATAAATATGGTACAATTTCCATTGAAAATCTATACCACCATATAATGTTTAAAATATTGTTATAAAAACATATTGATAATGTAAATATTGAAGCATTTCATTTATGGTACTGATTATTTTGAGGCTTTGTGTTGGAAACCTAATATTTTCTTTGTTTGGATATTCTGGATATGAATGTTAGTTGAGGGTTTGGTTGAGTATAAGTCACCATGTTTGGGTTGGATGCATGGGTCATTCCCTCAATCTTTTTAACATAAAATGTCTATTATTTCATCCATTGTATATCTACATCACGATAATAAAATATTTATTTTTAATATTCACTTTCACATATGGCCATTATCATTTTATTTTTAAATCCCTTTGAATTGCATATATCACTAATTTTGTGATTTTTGTGAGGTTTGGATAATACTCTGCAATTTATACCATTATATTAGTATTTATGGTTTTTTCCCAGACACATTAATAATATGAATATTGTGTGTGTGTGTGTGTGTGTGTGTGTGTGTGTGTGTGTGTGTGTGTGTGTGTGTGTGTGTGTGTGTGTTTGTGTGTGTGTGTGTGTTTGTGTTTGGATTTGAATTTTCACATAATTTATACCATTATATTAGTAATTAGGGGTCTTTTCAATACACATTAATAATATGAGTATTGTGTGTGTGTGTGTGTGGATTTGAATTCTTGCACTAATCTTTTATTTGATATATTATCATGCATATAAATCTTAGCTAATAATTGGGTTCGTGGGTTTTATATTGGTGGAGTAGGTTATTTACCTACCTTAGCTCATGTTTAGTAGGTTCACTATTTTTTTTTACCATTGGGATTCATCCCACATTGCTTAGTTAGGATAGTTTATGTTTTTTCCTTGTGTACATAAGCAAGGGCTCTCCATTGTATTCTGCATGCTTTTTATAAATATCATTTGATTTGCCTTGTCTTCGTATTTAATTTATTTGAAAGATTATCATGATTTTATTTATGCCAATGCTTCAAACTCTTGGATTGGAATGATACTATTCTCATTCATTTTAGATCCCCTTTTCTCAACATATGATTCATGCGAAGTAATATGCTAAGTGTGATTCTTGGTACAATTTAGACTAGATTCATATGAAAAATCCATGGTTTTTTTTTTCTTAATAAATTTGCATCAATTTTGGTATCACAATGTCATTTCATGACATGAATAGAAACTTTTAGTCACATTAGGTTTAAGTTGCCAATTGGGTCGAACTATTTTAGGCCCAACTAGAAATTGTGGATTAATGAAGATATGCAAATTTTGTTCTAAACATACCATGAAAAAGATTAAATACATATATACATACATATAACATAAATATTTTACATTATGAATAATTATATTTTATAATTTTAATTATTAATATAAGACACACACACACACACACACACACACACACACACACAAAATTTTCACACAACTATATATAAAAACATATTTACTAATAAGCAAGAAATTTTTAATTTTTTAAAATTAAGTACACAGTAATGTACAATGTTTGAGGAATCAAAATTAATATTTTCTTACTTCCAAATTAAATAAATAGATCCATGACCTAAATCGTAGTCATTGTCCTCCTTATCTTCTATATAATCATCATGAACATTAAATGTGTATAATAATAAATATTATACCTCAATATTTTCATCTATATAAAGAATGTAAATTGGATCCTATTCAAACTTCTCTTAGATATTATGATCATCAACTAGAAAAAATGTCCACTCCCATGCAACTTACATACTATTTAATTCAATCTCAAATATTTTGGAATAACTATGTTCCTATATTTTTCTCTACATCTTGGATAACCACATTTAATCCTTCACTAGGACAAAAATCAAACATTAATATTTATTTATATGGACTCTAAAAGAATAAAATATCTCATTATTTAATAGTCATATAATTTTTAAAAGTTATAATTTCTATCTTTACATATTGTTTCAAATTATAGTCAAGAGAATCAGGTAGTTCTTCTCAACCAATCAAATTGTAAATTTATTACCAACATACTATCCCATAAAATGGGGCCATACAATGAATTATTCTACATCCCATACCTAATATTTTAGTTATTGTTTCACTTCCATTATGGCCTTGAAGTCATAGTAGTATTCTAACAAGAATATGTAGATCAAAAAATGAGGTGTAATTTTATTTATAACATAACTCAACAACTTACAAACTCGTGAAATAACTTATAAATAAATTTAAAAACATATGTGCAACATCATTTCACTAATTCTCCTCAATAAACATATTACTAAGATCCTATAACTCACTCTTGATAATTTGGCCCTATGTTGGATACTATTTATCCATGCATTAATTATAATAAATAAAAAATATAATTAGTCAAATTTTAAAATTCCACATTTTTTAAATTCTCATTAAATTATTAACTAATCTACATCCTAATCTCTACCACATTACAGATAAAAATTTCATGTCTTTAACCAAGGGGTTATTTTTACACCTGGAAGTTGAATTCTTCTCCTCTTTGCATAAGTATTTCTATAGTATGTAACTTGTAACTAATTTTTTTTTTGGTCTTAAGAATAATAAAAAATAATTAATATTTATTTATGTCGATTTACCCTCATTTATTTTACATCCTTCTAAGTGTAAACTATGTTTCATGTTTTCAATTATTGATGTGTATAATAAATGTTGTTGAATTCATGGTGAATTCCTTTGGTGAGCCATTTTATAAAATCCATTGGAAACTTTCTCCACTCAAGGTTAAAAACTTTTAAAAACTTGAATTTCAAATATATTTTATATAAAAAAACATCTATTTTAAACACGAATTAAAAATTGAAAAATATATAAAACATAAATTCAAATAATTAATTTACCCAAACATTAGATCTAATATTTACATATTCTCATCAATATCTAATCTCACTTTTATAGACCAAAACACTTATGGTTGATACTCATCTTCTATCATACTAGAGGGATGATCATCATTAGATTGTGACATGGTCTATCCCTCGTTCTCCATCAATCCAAGTGGGAGAACGTCATTATTGGTAGATTGGGTGACATTATATGATTTGGAATGAGGTGGAGCGTGACAAGGATTAGAGGTTTATATGCCTATTTTTCTACTCAATGTAGGGATGTCATGATACATAGATGATGTGGACCTAAAATAAAAGTAACAAAAATAATCTAACACGGATTAAAAAAATTAAAAATAATACTTCCATGATGGGTTCCTAGAATTTGGTGATGGACATCCAATCCTCATTGAATCATCCCTTTATGAGGACTTATAATTAGTATTCTTGTTATCAAAAACACATAAATAGAATAATATTATAAATATTTTAAATACTTAAATTTAGAAAACAAATTTAAATGTTATGCCTCCATGTTAGGTCCCTAGTAGTAGAGGAAGGACATAAACTTATCATGGCCTCATCCTCCTATGGTTACATATAAGTAGTGAAACTACTATAAAACCCAAAAATAAATTAATATTAGAATAAATTGGAACACATTATTTAATTCATTGAATTACTTAATTTAATATAAGTAATTGTACCTCCATACGAGAGGATTTACTTAATTCATCCTGACCTAATCATCTTGGATGTTGATATAATTAATTGACTTATATTTAATAACTAAGAAAGTAAATAATATTATAAATAATTTAAATACTTCAAGGTATAAAATAAAAATAAAAAATGTACCTTAGTGTCGGATCCCTAATAGTAGAGAAAAGATGTCGACTCATCATTTCCTCATCCTCCTTGTTATCAATAGAAACAAAATGTGTTAATAACTAACAAAAAATGTAAGTAGGTATATACCGTATCAACAAAAGTAATTCAAATTAAAATTTTAAAAATTATTTATCTCTAGTGTGTAATTATAACACTATAAGGAAATGGATATAATGATTATCATGATAACGTGGATTGGTATTCTAGTGATATATATTTGTACAATGCTATTGATGAAGAGGGATATCAAATTAACGTTATAATGCAATATTTTCCAATTATGAAAGATGATAAAATAAATAAATGCTAAGTTTAATAGACAAGGTACTTCTTACTTGGGTCACGTGTTGTCTACACAAATCGGTCTAGGACATAAATTTGAGAATCCCATTTATGGGAACATTGGATATATAAACATATTTTAAATCTAAAAATAGGTAAAAATAAATAAAATAATGCACAAAATAAATAATAAGGACATGTGCATGATGTGTATTGCTAGTTACATGATCATTTGGTGTTATTTATCAAATAAATGGAAGTTTACATATACATTTTTCAACATACATGATTTTCCTAGTATACATGAGTGGGATGTAAGATATGCATGTACATAAGTTGCATGTATTTAAAATTTAAGGACTATCCTCATATATAGGGGTTGTTTTTTCAACATTGGGAGAATTCCTTCACAGGGGCAAATTCGTATACTTTATTCAAGTTCTATCCTTATATAAATTTACATTTATCATATTATCTTGCATTAATTGATCATACATGGATTTATCATAAGTATAATTTTTAGGGTTTTATTCTCTATTGATATGTTACTTTTATACATGTGATAATGATAATTATTTGATTTTGTAGACTATAATTTATTGTTATATGCATCTTGATGCTATTGCTTGTTTCATCATGTGACCATTCATGTATCTTACATTATGTACATATTATTCTAATAACTTGTGTGTCTATTATGTGCTCATGGATTCATGTTCTATGTCTGATCATTGACATATGCTAAAATTTATATTACATTGAGTGACTCTTGATAACGATTCCATGTGTGACTATTATATTATGACTATTGTGTGTTCTATATAGGATAATGGATATTGGTTACATTAATTGTTACATTTTGTGACCCTTGAATGTGCATGAATGAATACTGATTAAATATTACATTGAGTCATAATTGACTATGTGACATTGAGTACTCATTTATTATGTGATATTGGGTTATCTTTGACTAGGTGTTATATTGATTGTTGCTTATTGTGTATGATCTTGGGTTTTCATTATCATCTATTGAATTATTGTGTACATCATGTCATGTAATTTTGTGTAAATATTTGTACATATTTACATGATCTATAAGTTTTTCATTTCATAGTTGCTATCATATACTATTCTACTTTATTAAATGTCGTGATAGCTATCATGCATCATCTACTATATAGTCTACATTTAGGTACTTATTAATGCAATTACTAATAATATTATGACTATGTGTCTCATTAATTTATCTACTAGAAATGACACTTTTATGCCTTTGAATACATGTTTGATATGTGTCTGAAAGATCAAATATTCATATGATGACATATATAATCATGTTAGAAAACATGATTCACATTAACCTACTTTTTTGGATATATCATAATGCATATAACTCTTTTATTTTGAGATGAGTGATTCAAAGGATACATACCTCAAATAAAAAGTGGGGCATACTAGTGGGCTTGTCAAAGATATTTAAGGCTTGACAGATATTTCATACATATTTTATTACAAAATGCATGCTTAGATTATAACTAAATATATTGAGATTTATATTGGGATACATTGGTAGATTGCTACATATGTGGGGAATTATTATAGGATTTAGAGTGATAAATAATATAATGGGATTATGATTGGCAAAAATTATAAGGAATAATTAATAAAAGCAATTATATTGATCAAATGGAATAGACTGACATACATATTGTGGAATTATATGAAAACTTAAGGTATGGATGGATTATAATGGAAACATGAACACTAGTCATGAATATACACTTTTTATTTCAATGTTAGGGATTCATGGGGAACTATCGTATAATGTAATAATTTTGAAAGCTACATACAAACCTAATTTGGGGCTCCACCTTTTAGAATATGAACTTGATTTGGGATTCCATCCTTTTTGATATGAGCCTAGTACATGTCACCACCAAGTAAATTATGATGATATTATAGGGATTTAGTTGAGGTCTACCTCACTCAACTAGTGCTTATCAATATCTAATGGGGTTTATGGAATCTATCTTATCAACCTATGGATTTAATAGTGAAATATAAATGAGGCATAATCACCCCTTAAATTTCTCTAATTATCTCCGTTATAATAGGTGTACTGTAATAACCATCAATACAAGTATAAAAAAAGTACATAAGATGTTTTTTATTACTTAATTTATCATGTTATGATTCTAACAATTTCATACTAATCCTTCCTTATATTAATCCAATAGTTTTTCTAAGTTATGATCAAACATGAAAATTAAATCAAGAGAAAGTTATAATCATGATCATAGTACTGCCTTGTAAAAAATATATAATCATTCTATAAATCAATTTTCATTCCTTTTTTTTATCACTGTAAATTCTATTATAGGTTTAATCCTTGAATTCAAATTACACAATGATAGAATTAGTCTATGCATCAGGTCATATTTTGATATACTTATATTATGGTGTGTATAAAAATGATCAGTTCATAATATATATTTATGTTCATATCTAGATGTTAAATCAAACATTCACCATAATTGACTAAAAATACATTTTCTTTCATTTCAAATACAAAAATCAATAATATATAAGTAGGCAATTCAACATTTATCTTTCTTTAATCCAATTATTACATCTTATAATAACATATAAAACAAAACATAATCATAATGAAATAAGATATTAAACTGGTTACAACACAATTACAATTATAAATGATTTCATCTATCCATATAACAATATAGTCACTTGTCTAAAATAATTAAAAATTCTTCATAATTAAAATACATCAGAGCTTTCTAGATCATTATTATTTTTGAATGTCCATATAAGCACCCAAGAAGTAGAATATTGCTATAGGTAGTTTCATCCAACATTAGAGTATTTCATATCTCTCACACTCTTCTCATTATTTGAGAGTGTCATTACCCTTACTTGAAGGTGATAGATGTAGAAAATTGACAGAGCAAATAAAATCCTTTAATATGTAATAATTTAACATCTAAATCCCCACTGGAGTATGGTATATGATGATATGACATTATTAATATGCACTATGGTATATTCATAAGATAACATAAGTCTTACAAATCATTATGTGGCCATTAAATGCATTATAGCTTGGATATTAAGGTATGATTCACAACTGTAATCAAGCATTAGTTTTTTTGACCTTATAGATTTCCTAAAACTCATAAACACCAAGTATAAAATGTTTAATAATAATTATGGGATTATTCAAGTCATTTGGAATGATTTAAATAATTTATATCCATTTTTCATACATATGGTAATATTACTATTTAAAAATTACAATTCCAAGCTGGGACCAAATGTTCATCCCAATATCTATGTTTTATGCACTTTGAACATAACCCTATCTCTGACTGGAGATGTGACCCAAGAACATGATAAAAAATATGTTTTATGTAAGTGAAAAATGTTATAAAATGGTTTGATACCTATAAATACTATAGTAAATATTTTGGGATATTAATAAAATTAGTCTTCTTCAAAAATTATCAACTACTTAACATAGGTTCAACTTTTATTTTAAAGATTTTAATTATCCAAATTTATGTTTAACATATAAATGTGTGATATAGTTTTTCAACTACAAGAAATTACCTTCCAATTCCTATTTATATTTAATTTATCAACTTACACATTTATCTTATGATTGATCTTAATAATCCCCAAACACATAATTCCTAGTGTGTCATACTATGGTTATTCATTTAAAGACAATATATCATTTGACAAATATACAATGCTTATAAAATAGCCTATAAATGATGGAATTAATAATGTAAACTATAAAATTTAAATGAAAATTAACTCATATTTTAAACTCACCATAAACCTCAGATATATATTAAAAGAGAAAAACACAAGACATATCTTCACTTACCAACAATGAAGATAACTCTCCTTCATTACCTTGGATTTTCTCTTTATCATTTGATATGTGTTTACTCAGATGAAATATCTATGCAAGATAATTTTATTATAAATACAATATCTAGTTTGAGTGATTTAATTTTAAGAGTATTCATGATTATAATTTTCATAGCTTATGCGATGATCCATGATGATAATTCAGATGATTTTTTTATGATTCTTATGATGGTCGTCTTAATGGAATAAAGGACATTAATTTTCAATTTTTTTGGAGGGAAAATGGATGGTCATATGTCATATATATTTACTTATTATTTTTGAATTTTCATGGTGGATATTCGGTCTATGGGTCAAATTCATTCAATGTATTTCTTGAGTATTTATGAGTTAGTTGGAAGAATTAAAATGGTCATTTACTGAGTTAAATGTACATTTAATCATTTGAATGCCTCAAATAAGTTTAATGGAATGTGCAACAATGTGTTAAATAAGGTTAGAAGGATGTGGAATGTCTTAATGAGGGGTTGCAATACATTTGAATGTCTTATTAAGTTTTTTAATGATTGAATGAGTTTATTAAATAACTAAATTAGGTTAATTGGGTAAATTAATGAGCTGGATAATAGGATTTATTTTAATATTTGAAATGTGTGTATGGATTAATTATGTATTAACTAATATTGATTATTTATTTTTTTAATTGAAGTATAATTTTGGTGGGGGATATATGGAATTATTTGATTAAATGTGGGTGATGTTGTAATTATTTAAATTAATTAATGAAATGTCTAAGATAAATAACGATTGTTAATGATGGAAGATTAGTGACAACACTAAAGTGTTGAAATTTAGGTTTTTACATTCAGCCCTCTTTGAAAGTGTGTTACAACTAGAAGAAGCAATGACTTTTCAAATCAAGTAGAAGAAGAAATATGGAAGCATTAGGATGTCCCTAGTGGCATGATGGATAGGGATGATTAACCCTCGAGAAGGCATATGGGAATAAAATATATGGATGAGATTTCTAAATGAGGAGAAGGGTTAATATGGATTAATTAAGACTAAAATGGAGGGGTGTGCATTTGATGACTGAGTATTATGATTATGGATATATATGTGTTAATGAATATTTTGGATGGATGAGATTAACACATGGATGAGATTAACCCACTTGAACTAATCCTTGCACACTTTTATTTATGATTATGATTAATTGAATTTACCCTAAAAAAATATATGCAAGGGAAAATATTGGGAATGATATGTCTTGAGAAATATACACATTTTGATTTACCCCAAACAACACTATATCCAAAGAACTACATTTGGGAATAACATATCCCATTAAAAAGATGATTTATTGGATTTCATGGATAGTTTGATTTAGTTTATTGATGTGCAAGAATAATACAATAAATTAACTGATTACATGGATTAATGATTATTGATCAAGTTGATGGATGACATACTTGATAATGGTTTAATTACTTAGTATTACTATTAGATTATCGATAAAGCACACTTAATTAGTGAAAAAAATTATAGTTAATTATGGATAGATAGTTATAAGGATTGAGTATTTAGGAGGGAATATGAATGAATTAATATATTAATGCAATGAGAAATAGATGAAATGTCATTAATCTTGCATAATTTTTTGAATATTTAACCAACCTTATTTTATATATAGTGTGTGAAATGATGCAAAATGATATGGAATACCATGAAAAATCTATTTTAATACACATAAGGACTGACATAGAATCAACAATAAAATTAAACAAAAAATCAAATAAAAAGAAGACAAATAAAAACATAAAATCAAATGTCGTGTCCCTTATCAAGTTAAAATTCTTGAAGATTGAGGATTGATGGTAAAGATAGTATGATTGTGTCCTAGGAAATGATATATGTGAGGTGTTATAATTGGAAAAAATATATCCTAATATATCAACAACCTTTGATTTGCTCCATATAATGAATATGTAAGAGGTTGGATTTCGGAAGTAAATATCCCAAGAAAACTACAAACTTCTATGTGGGAACAATGTATCTCGATGAAAATATAATGTTATATCTAAATATGAACAAGGATATCTACTTGAATAATGGAAAGACAAATGGATATTGAGGGATTTTAATTGTCTACTAATTTTGAATTTTTTGTATTTTTTACATTTTCTAGTGTTTTTGGGTTTTTTGGATGTTTTAGATTATTTAACAAATAAATAAGCAATGGGAAAAAGGTAAAACTAGTTATAACATCATGGATGAAGGTGATGGTGGATGGAATGAGGGAATGATTTAGGATAATAAATCTAAGTAACATATTCCATAATAACCAAGGGTCTAGTTTTCAAAGTACCATTCTAAGGATTTACAAATATGTTTTTAGAATAGGTATCAAGACTTCCTCCATGTCCTTATAAAAGGCCAAAGGTGGTAAGAAACTATATGTGTAATCATATTTGGTTACGATGTATGAAATATGATATTGCTAAGAGGTAATGTAGATAATATATCAAGGGATTTGTTTAGATAGAGATATAGGTCAATGGATAGGCATGATAAAATTAGGGGGAAATAGTGTGTAGAATGGTTAAAAATGGAAATGGATGGATGTAATGGATTTATCCCCAAGTGTAGGGTATTTTTAGACAATAATTATGCATGACTCTAGAGGCTAATTTTAACATGGTTCTTACCCAAGATGCCATAAAAATGGTTCTCAACTACACACACACACACACACACACACACACACACACACACACACACACACACACACACACACACACACACACACACACACACACACACACACACACACACACACACACACATGATCCTTTTGTTATGTAATTCAGAGATGTCTTTATGAACTTCCTTAATTTCTATGTTGGATATATCCAAATCTACCATGATACCTTCATATCCCCTATGATAGAAGGTGTTTCAAAGGATGGTGAAGTAGAACGTCTGTTGGATTAAGTATTTTCATCAGTGTGAAGGGTTTGGATGGATGTAAATATTGTTATTTGAAGGGGGATTGGGACCAAGAATCTCACATTTTGCAATACTAAAATTACCCACAAGTTGAATGATTTGAGGGATTTATGCATGTGATATGGAATCATATTATAATTGTGTTGATAGAGGGGAAATACGTTTTTCATCATCTATTGATGGCTTAGAAAGGTTTTCACAAATGGAGATTTCTTGTTTTTTTAAATTTTTATTTTGATTAAGGTCTAATAGTGCCTCAAAGAGATTTTTGCTACATGACATTGATATTTTTACTTTGATTTTTGTTCTTTTAATGTTTATATTGATTATCATTAAGGAATTATCACTACTCCTTGGGATATTTTGATGCTTCAAGATTGATTTTGAAACAATTTTTTTGTGATCCCATGGTGGAATTTACACTTGTATTCCAATTATTTTTGTGATTCATTTGTTGTTCTACAATAGTTCAATTGGTTTGTAAATTTATTGATCTCAAATGGTAGGTTGAGGATATTTGATGTCAAGGTGGATATTAGGTATAATTTTTTTTAAATGATTAATGGTATAATATTCCTCATAAGGATTATGAATAGGGCATGTTTTGATTATGGATGAGGCTTTCACATAAAATATGGAAGTTCCAGTGACATTTTTAGATTGATCTACAAGTGGTTTGTATTTCATGCCATGAGATATTTTATTTGTGTGTATATGGATAGGATCGATGATTCCTTGATCATGTTGGCCAAGGCCTCTTCTTTTATAATTCATGACTTTTTTTTATATTAGGATACACCTGATTTTGAAAAAATAATGTTGAGGTCTCATCATATAACAAGGATTAACTAGAGTCTCTATTATTATCATATGTAACTCATGTTACACATGCGCGTGCATGCCCACACACCCTGCCCCCCCCCCCCTCAACACACACACACACACCTTATGATAACCCATATTATCATAGTCTAGTATTCTAACCACAACTACTAATAACCATAATTAGTCATAATAAAGTAGTGATAAATCATGAAAACATAATCTTCTATTCAAAAAACTAAATGTAACAATGTAAGTTTCAGTTCCTTGAAACACATAACATTAAATTCAAGCATTTCTATATTCTGAGGGGAATTATATACATGAATAGAAAGGGGTCCTATTATTTGTCATAAAACATGCTATTCATAGAAATAAAAAACTCATACATATTTAGTCTGTCAAACATATGAATGTGTTTTAAGTATATTAATTATAGTTTGTACCACCCAAGTATAATATATATATATATATATATATATATATATATATATATATATATATGTACTCTAGGACATCCCATAATATCATAGTTCATTGTTTATGAGCACAACTACATAATTACACATAACCAAACTTACGATTTTAAAATCAAATGATGCACAATCATGAATAATAAAAAAACAAGTACATGATTATAACACCAAGTATACCCTATGTTAAACAACATACTGACATCAAAATAAAAATAACTTATAGGTACACATCATGCTGCACTATTATATGATATATATGTCTAAACACTTGTACATAATATACTCACAAAATGCAATGCAAAAAAGTTTTCATTACTGGATGTAAATATGTTTCAACAACTAAGTCATGCTATTCTCAAAAATTCAGATAACTCATAACTAAGTTATTCCATAGTATTTTAATTCTTAAAACATAACTACCTTTCTAGAAGACTATTTTCACATGATCATAATTTTGGTCCCACAAACACCTTATGTCTTAGTTCAATAATATATTTAATTATAGGTATAATTCATATATATGAGTAATTATATATGCACCATATGTAAGTAATTATATGATATGAAAATACTATACCAATGTTCATTTATACTTTTTAATCAAGAAATCTCTATAGTAATTTATAGTTCTAACTAAAGATATCAAATGACATAGTTTATCCCAAGATAAAGAAAATATATGTTGAACTATGAATATGCATATATACTTAAATGCTAGGTTAGGAGCCTATAACTTCATTGACATAGTTTCTCAACTCTCAATTCTCATGACCAATTTTTAAATTTTATACTCTCCCAATACTCATAGATTCTTTAGATAGCAATGTTTCTTATAAATGTAAATATGTTAAAAAATATATGTATAACTATATTTCAGAAGTGTTAGTAGTCTCACAATCTAAGTTATACATTGAATGAATATGATTCTAATTAATAATCCATGTCAAATAATATGAACAACATCCTCTACATTAGTTTTTATATGCACACAATACAGTAACCATTAATAAAATAATCGATGTGTAAACCACCTTACTATGCACTAGATCCACTAGATCCACTTTTAGTAATACATCTACACTTATGAATTGAGAGTATGGTATTAGACATTTAAATCTAAGAGGGAAAAACCAAAATGGTATTTAATATTTATATCCCTTTTTCTAAATAACCTCATCCTATATATACACAGTTAGGTTGGAGTGCCATCACACACGATAACAAAAATTTCATAACTATACATATATACAAACTTGGCATGGTTTCCGATTACTCGATTTTTAAACATAAAATTAACCATTTAAGGGACATATATATCATAATATTAATCAATAATGGAATATATTCATAATATAAACCATTCAAAAGATATATATATATATATATATATATATATATATATATATATATATATATATATATATATATATATATATCATGTTGGTGTAAAAGCATTATGATGCCTATATCTCTCCTTACACATATATACAAAATTCCACATCTGTAAATTCCTTATTATATATCTATGGATATCAAGTATAAACAAATTCATGGTATCCTATATTAGAACAAGGATACATCTTAGTATACATATGAAATAACTTTTTAAATTATGGAATGTCCTCGGTTAAGCATATAAAAATCTAAGTATTGTCATGCAACATAATTTTTATGAGTATAACAAGCAAAATATTACATATCCACAAAAATCTTTCTGCACAATATTGTCATTATAAAACACATACCAAAATTACCAATAAATATATGTTGGATTTACTTGAAATAGAAGGTTTAATACCATAGTTCTATTACATTAACCACTAATCAAATATAAAATTAATATATATAGAATACATCTAGATTTAAATTCTTTGTATTGGTTAATTAATACATAGCTCTAAACACATATTGGAATACTTAGCTTTGATACATTATTGTGTTGTATGCACAATTAGTATGCATATAGTTGTACTAACTATCGCAACATACATTATCTCGGATATTATAAGTGTTCTAAAATTTTGACTTAACAATCACTGATATATATATATATATATATATATATATATATATATATATATATATATATATATATATATATATATATATATATATATATATATATATATATATATATATATATATATATATATATATATATATATTGTTATATTAAATTCAATCATTGGATTCCATAGATAGTTACTACAATTGAAAATTGATGGACAACTAAATTGCCTTATTTTATGTGGCCTTTCAAATCATCCTATTCTTACATGGCTTTCCATAAGACTTTTTTCTCATTTTATATTTTAGATATCATTACTATATTCAAGTAAGGTTCACTATTTTCTATATCATATTTATAAGAACATTGTACATATATCATATTATTTTAATTACCAATATAAGAATTGCTAAAGTTATTAAAATACATAAAATTGATTCATACAAAATATAAAAGCTTAAATATATCATATTAGTATTATAAACATATTTTTTTAATACAAATAATTCCTTTAATCTAAGTAAAGTTTATATTTATATAAAAGATATCATATATCAAAAGCCACTACTATATACTTAATATAAGCCAAACTTGACTTAATATACATTTTTATAAAAGTCACTTATATTAAATTATTAAATAATACATATATCTTAATACACTTATTGATATATAATGCCATAAATAATTTAATGTACATTTGTCATGGTTTAATTCACCTTTTCATATTGTTGTAAAATAATAGTAGCTTATTAAACTTTTTAGGTGTAGATCGCTATAAAATAAGTAGATCCATATAAATTCATTATACAAATTTCCTATATTAGATCAATATCAATCACCCCATACAGATCTAATGATGTCATAGAGGTGGGCATTAAATATTTATCAGATTTATTTTTACCAATTTTCCAAGCAAGTTTTAAACACTATAAATCATTGCTTAAATAATCATTTAAACAACTTATAGTAATCGATGTAGTTCTTATATAGTTCTGAAAAAGGTTTATATATATATATATATATATAATTCTTGGATTTGAAATAAATATAGATCTTAATTTGAAAGACAAACATGCACTTATCAATAAGTTTTAGACATTTTTAAATAAGTTTGAATAAATACAATTTGTTATACAAATCAGATGCTAACAAGATTTTTTTTTTAATTTAAGTCAATACAAACCTTTTAATGGTGTTGAAACCATACTCAAAGATTTTATCTTCCTTAAAACTACATTTTCTCTCTTACCATGTTGCTCTCTTTTCTATCTATTCTTTCCTCCCCCTGCTGCACCATCCTTTTCTTATTTGTCTTCTTCTTTCTCTGAGAAAAGCATATATTTTTTTTTAGCTTTTCCTTTTTATTTTTCTTTGTTTTTTTTAATTCTTTTCAAAATTTTCTATCTGAAATGGTAATTTTTAAATTTTATTTACTTTAACATAAATAATATAAAATACATAGTTTACTAAATTAATTAGCATACCCTAATGATAGATCAATTTAATACTAACCTCATAAATCAATAATATAAATTTAATCTAAATATATAAACCATGTTTTCTACTAGCATTTAATGAACAAAATTGCTAATCATGCAAAACATGTTCCATTAAACCATTTATACTAGCAAATCATGACAAGTAACTATTTCATGCAAGCATAAATAATCGCATATGTAAAACATTTATTATGAATTTTAACATGTGATATCTACTATGATGTGTGCAAGGTTCTTATTTGTTTCTCTATCATCCTCTGACATCTTGATCTACATCACCCTCTCTGATGATGATCTTCCTCCATCACACCTTGAGGGATGATTTCACTTGCATCAACCTCACAATAAGTAGGTAATTAGATCATAATTACATGACAAACATACATCATAAAATATATCTAAAATAACAAGTTAACATTTTCATAATATAAATAAATACACTATAACTATCTCATAATAATGTAATCATGGAACCAAATTAATAAATTACTATTTTATAACAACATATATCTCGTAACTTAGTTAAAAAGAGCTAAATCCAAATGTATCAACTGTATATATCCATGGATAATCTAATAAGTTTATTTGACGAGGAATCAGGATGGAACATCCTTCCCCGTGAAAGCTAGTCATCATCCTAGATGACTCTTATTCCAACATAAGTTTTGAATTAAAAACATTATTTAGAAAAGTAATAACATGGTATACAATATCAAATTAATCAAATAAATGTGAAATTTACCTTAATAAAGCATCATAGTTTTCCAAAATATCACTAATTTTAGAATATTAGTCCCATAAGAACCTGTACTATGACATATCCCTAATATGCAAATGAAGTTTGTGAGTGTCACTTATTTTGAATGGTTCTATCATGACCATCTTGGGGTTTAGAACCGAGAAGACAAACCTATATACTATAGAACTAACCACTTTTGATACCTTGAAGGGCCCCATAAATATCAATGAAAGTTTTATTAACTTCTCAAAAGGACATGAAATCATTATAAAATCCAAAAATAAATGGCTAGGGAGAGTCCCACAAAACCTTTTATCCCCTCTGGACATCTCTAACCTAGAGAATGTTTTTCTCATTTCAGAGAAAAATATTTAGGGAGCCTAGTAAGAAAGAAAGATATATATATATATATATATATATATATATATATATATATATATATATATATATATATATATATATATATATATATATATATATATATATATATATATATATATATATATATATATATATATATATATATATAGCTTTGGGTATGTATAACATGTCAATATGATACTACTCCACGTAGCCTTTGGACAAGTATGATAATGAATAGGAACTAGAAATACAATACTTCTAATGTATACCACATTTCAAAATTAAGGGATACTCATTCCATAGTATACATGTGTAAGGACATACGACTGAATTTGTCATGTCTTTTTATCAAATATTAGATTTTTTAAGCTCTTCTTTTCATATCCAAACTGAATAACTAACAATTCAATATGGACTAAATTGGGTCCAATCCCATCTCTCAGTACTCATGTTCCTAAATCAACACTCTTATCGTAGGTCTCCATGACCTAATGATCTCTAAAATGTGTACAAGGTTAAATGAATAACAAATCTATACTAATAGATCCTAGAAATCAATGATATATACTAAATAAGTTAGATATACCAAAATACATTACAATACAAATTATACAATCTTCCATAATTTTATTAAGTTACCACTATCCAAACATAACTAGTATCATATTTCACAACTTAACCTATTCTATTATATTTATAGTCAAGAGGAAATAATGTTCAAATTATCATAACATACAAGTTCAAAGATCACACAATCCTTACAACCTTATAAAGTAATAGTTGATATAATGTCCCCTTACTTTCTAGGCTAGTATATAATAAGTTAAAATTTTATCTCAACCCTTTTAGACTAACAAAATGTTCTGGACATCCTATACCCTACTCATTCTTGGTGAAAGGTACATACATATCTCTTCAAAACAACATGATTTAATAAAAAAGAGAATAATATAAATATAATTAATGGTATATAATAACATAATAATATAATAATTATAATCAACTTATAATTCTTAATCTAGAACCAATATGAATTCAAGGTTTACCACCCCACATGGTCTAGGTTCACATGATACATAAAGTTTTGACTCTAAAAGAAAGTCTCAAGTGGAAAGTATAGAACTAACATATCAATAACAAAAATTTGAAATACCCTCACATGGTATAAGGAAGACATCACAACCCAAGATGCCAAAAATCACTTTGCACCAAACCTGAAACAGTAGTATCAAAACCTATTTTTGTAATTAGAAATAAAATACTAACCAAATAAATACATCAATTCATCTAGTCCTACAAATTTTATCCCAATAAGAAGTAGGAGACACTATTACATGAACTCCAAGTAATATGGTCCAAAACAACATTTTAAAAACAAGTTTTTTTATAGGAAATATTAAGTCAACATCTTGAAAATATGCATCCTCTCAGTGGGCTTATAATGTGGTCAAAAGAAAGTGAGAGAACAAAAACTCATCTCTATGCTAACTATGACAGATGATACTTTTCCATAATCCACACAACATAAGGGAGCCAATCCTTAAACAAAATCCTAGCACAAAGGAATTCTCAACCAAGACATCAACACTCTACTACAATAAATTTTCCACTGCACTAGGTGGTACCAAACTAAAAAAGGTCTTATAAAATTTATCACTTCTAGGATTAGTTTATATAAGTAAAAAAAACTAATGCACATTTACTTAAGTGAGAATCATCTCGTGATCATAAATACAAACAACATAAAATCATAAATGATAGAGGTAACTTGATTACTAAGTAACAATGAAATCACTCTTGAGGTGTTTGATTTTAGTGATCAAAATATGTTAGGAATTTCTTATTCACAACTCATGAACTATGACATACATTCACCTACAAACATTTATTACAATCAACACCATCGAGACACTCGATAAATAACCCTTAACAACTATAAGAGAGTATAAATGCTCCTAAGGTACACATTTAATGTACCAAACATATTTCAAGAATCACCTTTCTAATAAACAAAATGATAATGCACTAATTAAGTCTTAGAGTTTGAGCCATAGCTCTAATACCACATGTAACAATGCCACTGGGTTTGACAAGATAAACATGACTTTTTTTTCAAACAAAATATACTTCAAATATATTACACCATTAGAATATAATCACAAATCATAAGAAACACATCATAATATAAACATAGAAAGTAGTTACAAATAACCAGTCCTGGCTAGTACAATATACATCTAGTTCTATCAATTTATAGTAAATAGGTAATTATAGCTCTTCATGATAATGTTTCCAATAATACATAAAACATAATACAAAGTACATAAATAAGATGTATGGTTCCCTAGAGCATGAGTTATTTGAACTCTCTAGTATCTATGGTAATCTCAAGTCTCATCTCCAAGTAAGTACTCTTGTAAGGAGTGAGAACAATATCCAAGCACTTTTCCACACCAACCATGGACCAATGATCCCCCATACTAATCCAATCAAGTAATTTCCCTCCCTTTATGAGTGAGTAGATATTGATGGCATGGGAATATATAGAGACAAGCAAGTACCCATGTGATGTATGATTTCTAAAACTAAGCATGTGGTGTATCTTAGAAAACTTGTTCTATTGAAAAATATTGCATAAACATGTAAATAATACTCATGAATTGAAAATATCTCACTAAACATACTTTGGCCAAAGTTTTCAAGAATATTAAATAATAGTGATCTATAGATCAGTCAAAATTCATACACACCACTTGATCAAATTGCCTTCATCTATCATTATGATGTTAGTAAGCTAGTGAAGTTCATCTCAATTCTTACTCAGTATCAGCAATATGAGATTGGTTAACATAATATAACCAAAATATTCATACAATTTACATCCTAATAGTAATCATATCACATAACATGCTAAACGTAGGAATAATAAAAAAACATACATTTATTCCATTTAACTTACGAATGAATCGCACATTATTTTTTATCCCATGCTAAAATAATGGTTACAGTTTATACCACTTGGGTAAAATAGACTTTTAACTATAGCTTATAACTACTAAATTATTTCTAACATACTCCACCCTATGATAATTCATACTATCATAGTCTAGATTTATAAACACAACTACTAATTACCATAATCAGTCATAATAAAGTAGTCATAAATCCATGGAAATATAAACATCTATTCAAGCAAGTAAACATAAAAGAGTAATTCTTAGTTCCAATACACACATAACATTCCATTATATCATTACTATATTCTCAAGGGAATTATATACATGTATAGAAAGGGGTCTTACTATCTGTCAGTAAACATTCTATTGAAAAAAATAATCACTCGCATACATTTAATTTGTCAAACATATGAATGAGTTCTAAGTATATTAATTATAGTTTGCACCACTTGGATATAACATACATTTATATTGTATTACTCATTGGAATATCATAATATCATAGTTCATTGCTTATGAACATAACTACATAATTACACATAACTAAACTTATGTTTTCAAAATCAAATGACCCATAGTCATGAATAATAATAAATAAAGTTTGGGATTATGCCACCCTAGTATACCCTATGTTTAAATTGCTTACTAGTATTCAAAGAACCATAACTTATAGGTACACATGATGATGCACTATTATATGCTATATGTGTTTAAACACTTGTACATAATATACTCAATATGTATTTCACACAATTTTTCATTATTAAATGTAAATATATTTTAATAGTTTAGTTATGCTATATTGAAAGAGTCAGATAACTCATATCTAAGTTATTCCATAGGATTTTCATTTTAACAACTTAACTCCCTTGCTAGGAGAAACTTTTTACATGATTATAGTTTTGGTCCCATAGACAACTTATGTTATTTCAATCATATATTTAATTATAGGTATAATCCCTATATATGAGTACTTGTACATGCACCACATGTAAGCACTCAGATGATATGAAAATACTATACCAATGTTCATTTATATGTTTTAATTAAAAACTATGTACAGTCATTTGTAGATCTAATTGAAGATCTCAAATGACATAGCTTATCCAAAGATAAAGAAGATCTATGTCGAGCTATGACTATGCATCTATCTTTAAATGCTATGTTAGGATCTTATAACTTTGTTGACACAATATATCAACTCTAGGTTCCCATGACCAATTCTTAAATCTTATACTCTTTGAATACTCATAGATTCTTCAGATAACAATGTTGCCTATAAATATAAATATGTTCAACAATATACCTACAACTATGGTTAAAAAGTGTCAATAGTCTCATAATCTGAGTTATACATTAAATGAATATGATTCCTATTAACAATCCATGTTAGACCATATGATCAAGATCCTCTACATTAGTGTTTGTATATACGTAATAAAATAACCATTCATGAACAATCAAGGCATAAACCAACTTACTAACCACTAT